>CAIGRO010116147.1:0-10826 GCA_903798355.1 Fraxinus baroniana | reverse complement strand
CCCCCCCCCCCAACAAAAAAAAAAACCAGAAATTGCAGATAGGCCTTCGTCCCCAAAATTAACTATCCCCAAATTGGTAACAAGTGCCACTGCCATTGAATCAGCGTCGCTTACCGCTGTCAATTGTAGCAGCAAGCGCCGCTGCTCGCGATGCAGCACGGGACGCAGTAGCAGCGCCAACTGCATCTGCAGCAATCGTGAGCGAGCTTCGGAGGCGTGCCGCCAATTCGTGCAACAGTGCAGGCTGCATCAGCAGCCTCGAGCAAGCATCGGAGAAAATATATGATATGCACACATCAATCTTAACATATGCACTGTGGATTGCATGAGAGAAAATTGTACGCACATACAGATACAGTATACGCGAGAAAGAGAGCAGACAACAGCCTGCTTTTGCTTTGATTTTGGTATGCACATTACAATTATACAAACATATATATACACACAGAAAGGGAGGATAGCATCAATTGATTTTGTTCTATTACATATNTATACGCGAGAAAGAGAGCAGACAACAGCCTGCTTTTGCTTTGATTTTGGTATGCACATTACAATTATACAAACATATATATACACACAGAAAGGGAGGATAGCATCAATTGATTTTGTTCTATTACATATATTCACAAATATATGTACACAGACGGTGGAGCTGCAGTTTATACACGCATCTTAGCACGCTTCTCTGATACCAATTGTTGAAATTTGACCATAATCATGCTAAGAAAAAAGAATCACATATACCAAATTGATAGATTGAAATTCATACTTGTGAAAGACATTTTGTTTATAAATATTACCAGCTAGATCTTCTTCTTGCTCCTAAAAAATAATTAGCCGTCAATAGGACAAGCCAATAAAACTGTATAGAGATGAGAGGGGACCTAGCCTTTATATATGAAATTATTAAGCCATCCCATTAAAGACTCTAATCCTAATTAGGGTTTACATATTTTCGTCCCACGTACTTTAAATTACCACATTATAAGAATAAAGCTCGTAAGGTGTACAACGACCGAAATGATCACTTAACGTATTGGGCCTAATCACAGTATCATTGCGAACTATACATCTAACCCCGTAAAATTCACAATCAAATGGAAGCCCACATTATAGAATTCTTCTAACAGCTGGAGCGGATAAGAATTTACAATATCAAACTTGGATAAGAATTTACAATATCAAACTTAAAAGAAATTCGAATCTCATATACTTAAATAGAATTTGATATGAATAATAAATGTCACAGCAAGTGTGCAATTAATGGAGTTCAAGGTAAGATTCACGAAACTTAAAAGGGCAGTCAAAGCAAAAACTGTTTACATGTACGTATGCAGGAAACCATCTGAGAAGCATCGCGGGCTCAATCATAATCCTCTTGAGTTTTCACTTAATAATAGAGACCAAAGATGACAATATAAAAGATAGAAAGATCTCTGGTTTTTCTCCAAACTAAACAGCCATGAGTTTATCTCTAAAAGATCAGAACTCGAACTCTCCCATTGCCTGCAGAAAAAACAGAGCGCCAAAATTACGATTCTAAATTTCCAGATGATGCACGCACAAAATGTACGGAGCAGCATATGAATCAAAAGAAAGGGAATAGATAAATAAAGTTATTGTCAAGACGGAAACACCTTGTTGAACAGAATGTCTTTGTTGTTTATGTGCATAATGCCATCCTTCAGAGTGCATTTCCACTTACTCTTGGTACGTGTCACCTATAAAACAAGCATCCATCAGTTATATTATCATTATAGAATTAATATAGCTGAAAGAATGAGAACACATCAAAGGACCTTAGGAAACAAAACGGGAAACTCTCTTTAGGTCATTACCTTGTCAAATTGTGCCAGAACCAAATGCGTTGTGTTCAGATCCGCCCCTTGGTCCACGTCGTCCAAATCATCGTCATCGTCATCTTCATTCAAAGGTTCATCTTCGTCATCATCTGCAATGTCATTCTGGGGAGCAGGAGCAGGAGCAGGAGTCGGTGCTTGCATCTCTAAAAAACGTGCAGATGACAGAACAATTGTTAGGCTTAACGTGATTCAATCTCTCAGGTTTTGATGATTGCAAACAAGTCTCGTATTTAAAAGAGTCTTAAGTGTGTTTGGATGATAGTATCTCTGACAAGAGTTTCAAAATACCTTGACGAAGTTCCACACATCAAAACATAAAGCAGATATCTGAACAGGATAAAGGATCTCAAGTATTGCAACATGGTGAAATTGACCAAGGGGATATGTCATGTCAAACTTAGTTCTGCCCCATCTCCCCTATCCCAACTATCCACTATCATATTTACAAAAAAAAGTACGAAAAGATAACCTTAGCAAGCCTTGTTAATTAACTTGAAGACATCTGAAGTTAGCTGTTGTTAGAGCTTAACTTGTGCTGAAGTATTATGCTAAAGCCACTCTGTTAATCTGTCTTCAGAATACCTATCTTTTGCTCTCACACGAATAATCTTTTAATTTCAACTTCAATCGCCAATGACAAAAAATAGAAGTATATCATTCATATAAACTTGATTTCTAAGATTTCCTGTTGATAAATTGCTATATCATCCTATCGAAGAGGCTCCTAATGCTAAACTACCACACAGTTTCTTTCTAGTTGGTCTTCTAAGCATAAATCCTGTAAAAGGTTAGCTGTTTTTGCTGCTAAAGATGGATTGTTCCTTCCAACTGAAAGAAATGGATTGTTGCTGTAAGTACTACAATAACCCTTCACTCAAAAGATTGGGGTGTAATTTGCTGGAATTGAACTGACCATCCAAATAAAAGATAAGGGCTGTAGATGTAACTGAACAGATACTCCACAGGAATAAAGATCCTGTTTTTGACTTGAATAACTGGAATTGATGAAACCCAAAGGGGAAGCGTTTTAGCAATGGACAAAGGCACAGTAACCAAAACATTGTTGAACACAATGTCCGCATCTCCATCAGTTCTGTTCACATGTTACAACTTATCTTTGTTGAACAAACTGTTCTTCAAAAAGCATAAATCCATTGCACTTACCACTTTGACATTTTTTATTCTGCTGCACTTGCACTGAAATTGAAAGGGGATTTCAGAAGTCTAAAAATTTTAGAAACTCGAGAATTCCTTAATTTTAATTCATCAACCCCCTCTAGATGATTACAAACAAAATGCATGAACATAAGAGCGTGAATACTTTAAGACATATCACATGGTGCAAGATAGATGGAGTTATACCATGTGGCGCAGGCGTGTTCACTATGTTGTAGTCTTCATTGGCAACACCTTGAAAATTGTATATCTTCAGTTCAAAAAAAGCAGCTAGGTAAGTTAAGTAAATTCCAGTGAGTTTCATCGTGTTAAAACATATCATGTACGTCATGAAACAGAACCCACTACAGTTACAAAGATGAAAAGAAATTGTCTCAGTTATCGTGAAAAATGAAATACTTTCAGATGAAAATTGAAATGGTAGCCTGCATATGAGAGATTATATGCACATCAAATGAGGCACATTGAATAACACTGTTTTCTAACTTGTTATCAGCCCTTACAATACAAATGCACCATGTTACTGCTCTTTTACCACCAAGAACACAGTTTTTCTAACATTAGTAGATCAAGCGTCAATCAAAACTCTCAAATTGTTTCCATAGCATTTAATTTAACTTGAAACAAACTTCGTTTTGGAAGCTAATTAGTAAAAAATAGATCCATAGACTTGTAATCCCCTCCACATTTAGATGAAAGAATGAAATTCCTCTGCAACATTAAAAGAAGGCAATGGCTTTAAAAGGTAAAGTATTTTGAAGCATTTCAGAACATACAACTTAAAAGGCAGAGAAACCACTTATGCAAATACTAAAAGTCCAGCTAACATGCCAGGTTCTAGGGCAAGGATATCGTTGAACAAAACCATTTCCATGTGATAAATAACAGACAAATAATTTGAAGGAATTCATGTCTGAGATTTCCATGTCCTCCAAGAAGGGTTCCAATTAAAATTTAAATAGCAACACAGGAGAGGAGCATATTTGGATAAGCTTAAAAGTAAATAAAAGTTACTTTTTAAGTAAAAATTTAATTCCGAACACGTTTGGCTAGGATTTATTTTCTTGAAGACAAATAAAAAAATTTACTCATACTGAAAGTAACTCCTACCTTAAAAACAGCTTATTTATATCCAACTTTGACCAATAAATAAAAAACATGCTATTAATCCTGCTAAGCCATAGTGGAGCAAGGGTTTCATGAGACATGACAAGTTCATTAAAACTTAATTTATTTACTTCTAAGTAAACTTTTTAAGCTTAGTCAAACATGCTATTAATCCTGCTAGGCCATAGTGGTGCAAGGATTTCATGAGACATGGATTTGTTCCCAAATTAATATATGACAAGAAATTGTTCCCAGATCACATCTCTGTGGATTAAATACGGATTAAGAAAATGAAAGAGCAGAGCAAATGAAAAAGAAGAGTTGCAGTTGGAATCCTCTCTCTTCAAATTAAAATTAACGTCTTTTGGCTAGATGTTAAATTGTCTCAGAAGTAATGTAGAAGAGACCAAAAGAACAATAATTTCATCCATTCCAACAGTATAAAAATTGATAACGAACTGTCACAAATGTTACACTTCCATTTAGGATACAGAATTTGGCATCCAGGCTAACAACATAGAATTTAGTCAATTAAGACCCTTCCATATGTAGCCCCTGTTTGACTGATTTTTTTTATTTTTTATTTTTTGGAAAGAATGAGTTTTTGAATAGTAAAATTTGGGAGAATGTGTGGTTAAAATGTAAGGAAAAATTTAGGATTTACGTGAAGAATATTTTATTGTGAAATGTGTAATTGAAAATGAGTATGAAAAAAAGAAAGAATGGTTGTCAAACAAGGGCTTAACATATGCTTCACTGCTCAAAGAACAATTCAATCAAACAAAATAACATGCAAGTGTTATTCATATCATATTTATATTCAAGAGACAACAGATATTTGATTCATGAAATTGTTTTCTGCATTCCTTTTCAGTAAAATTTGGCACTCAAAAAACCTTTACAGAATATAAAAAATTCTTTAAAATAAAACTCTTTATGCAAAACCTTCAATCATCAGCCAAAGGCACTTAGCCTACATTATATATATTTTTATCTTCTATAATGACATATCAACTCTGAAAGTCAAAACACATGCCTGCTTAGCAACAGAAATAGTAATAGGTACACATCATAAAAGTTATGTGGTTAGAACACCTCCAAGAGACTCTTTAATTGTGAGATACTCTATATTTTAAAGAGTCAACATTTAAAATCATGCTTCAAAAGACTCTCTAAATTAACATTTTAATTTAGAGAGTGGGTTAAACTCTCCAAATTTGGAGAGCCAAACCTACTCTCTATAATTAAATGTATTCAAAAAGTTTCAATTTTCAATGTAGGAAAGTAATAAAATAATCTAAAGAAAAGCAAGTTAAAATAAAAGATAAAGAAAAATAATAAATATTTTTGGGAAGTAGTAAAATTAAGTGTTAAATATAAAGAGTTTGTTGGAGTATTTCAAAATTTTAACTCTCTAAATTTATAGATGCTCTTAAGGTAGGGAGTCTTTTGGAGATGCTCTTAAGGTGTGTTTGAGCCACATTATTTTGAAAGAATGTATTTTGAAATAGTAGATTGATAGAGAATGTGTGGTTGGAAAAGAAGAAAAAGTTATTGATGGATGAAAAATATTATTTTATTGAAAAATGTTTGGTTGAAAATGAGTGGAAGAATGAGAATGAAAATTTTAATGTGTACCAAACATGGGTTTAGTCATAAAACTAGGAAAAAACATGTGTCGGAAGAAAAATGCACTCAAATGAAAGGCACGTGCCATAGACCATAATCACAAATATACAAAAGATCCGCCTAGTGAAAACCACATTGCACCCCTCCATGCAATCCACATTTGAGATGCACAAAAACATACATTTCAAATACAAAGAAGCAAAACTAACATTAGGTGTAGAAAGCATGTCATCGTATGGGTCAGGCATGGGACCATCCAACTGAGGAATCCTAGAAGACAGTCCTTCCCTTTGAACAACCATCTGTTGGGTAGCATTTACCAAAAAATGCTGACTGCTGCTCCCTTGATCTACCTGTCAAATGACCATGAAGCAATTTATAAAGATACAGAAATAGAGAAGATAAAAAAATATCATTGAAGGTTAAAAACACGTAAACCCATCTAAGTGGTACATCTGACCTGTAAGTACAATACAAAGCCAATCACACTAACCGCCAAGCAACTAATTTATGTTTCCATCCATCCCATAAGGAGATAAGTCCATCCCAAAATAATGCAATCAACATAGGTTCCTTTCTTTTCTTTTTTTCTCTTTTTCTTTGGGTCCCTTTTTCATTTGTTCTAGTGTTTTCCTATTTTCAACTTTTCATGTTTCAGAGAGAGATGCTATGCATTTCAATAGCAACTGACGAGTTTCCATCAAGGTTCTATGCTTTTGTTCCCCGTGTTCTAGACCTATGAGCCATAGAACTGACTTTTGGGGTACAGCATCCACTCTCTGTACAACCAAGCTTTTTATATTCCCACTTGACAGGGCAGTTTCCAATGGATTGAACTACAATACTAAGAACTCTAGGGGTTAAGAAACCAAGTTATTTAATTGATGTCTAATAGTCTGGCTGTTTCTCAAGAACGATGATGATCAAGTAAAGGACAATTTGTCATGAAGTAAATACAGAGAAATCAATAAGCGCTCTTCTTTTCATAGGGAAGACCACCATTTACAAAAAGCTCAAGAAATGAAAACAGGAAATCAAATAAATTGAAAAAATATACTTTCTGTGCTGCAAAGGTGGAGGTAAATTCAGGAGTTCATAGCATTTAAAACAAGACACTATAAGGAAAAAGTTCATCTGAAAGTTTCAGTCATTTCCAAGGCTAGCAACGTGAATAACTTCTGGTTGACCATCTTCAAAAAGTTAAAATTCACAAAAATACAGTATCTAGCTTACTCAAAATATCTGAAAACAAACCAGAAACCACTAACAACAGCAAATACTAAAGCAAGAAGAAAATGGAGACTTGACAGGCCGCCTCAGGACAAGTTACAAAGCACGTCATCAATTTTCCAAAAGATTGAGAAGGTGTGCTTTATTAAGCTTCAATGATAAACAGATAAGTGCATACTCAGTCGAATAGCATTATGATAATATTTAACAATCAGTATTTTGAATGATTAAATCTACAGGGAAATGAGAGAGATCTAGAAATTATCCTGAATTAGGATGTAGGTATTGTGTCATTAACTTGCCAAAAGATTGAGAAAATGCATTTTATTAAGCTTCAATTGTACCACCATAAGAATAAAGTGTTTAATAGGGAAAGACGAGAGATCTAGATATTATCCTGAATTAGCAAGGATATAGGTCAATGGTCTTTAGGTTATTACCTACAAGTTTCCTAAGGAACTATGCATTCTTCTGAAAGGCCAGTAATAATATTTTGGCCATATGGAACATCAGGGATCCATTTAAATTGATAAGTAAGGAATCAGAAAGAAAAAGGTCTACCATCATATCATCTGATATCATATCTCCAGCTCCATCTTGCTGTGGGATGTATCCACCAGTGTTCTGTTGTGAAGGAAAGTCTTCCCTCTTTCTCTTTCCAGAAGGCATTGTGAAGAAATCCTGCGATGCCCAGAATAGCATAATTAAAAGAATAACAATAGAAGGAAATTCTTTATGCGAAAACATAAGCTGAAGATGATAATTTCCCTTATAAGCACCTTGGATGACAGAATTAATCTTTAAACTTATTTATCGTTAAAAGGGAACAAAAAAGATTTATAAAGAAGAGCAGCTCTCTTCCCAGTTTTCAGGAACTGTCCGAAACACATTCAAACGAATATTCCAAAAACCCTAACAAATTTAGCCACATCCACAATAAAATTTCATTTCAATCATAGTTACTTGACCTAAGAATAATTATTTACCACCAAGTTTTCTTTTTCAATGGTTGCATACTCGCATGTCATTTGGTGAGCAAATCTGAAAACGTATTGTGCTACCATATTCAAAAGATCAGACGCTAAGAAAAGACGCGTCTAACTTCTCTTATTCTTTTTCCTTCCTCTACTGCTGTTCTAAGCAATGGTTAATTTTCTCTCTTTCTAATTCCCAAAATTGTAATGAACTTGACCTTTGATGATGCTGAAGGTAACTGAGCACCAGTATAATAATCATAACATAATATATTGGCTTAAAGAAACTGTTGCTTTCGATCTCTTCAAATTAAGTTGGACATTCTTTATTGAACAGAACATAATCACATTTTCAATTAAATAGGGAATCAAACCCTGAAGGGTAGCTCAATTGGTCAGGTCTTGGGTTTGCTCCCCAATGGTCACCAGTTCGAGTCCCCTCAGGGCCACTGAGGTGAGAAACGGCTGTAAACTTCAGGGCCCCGTGGGATTAGTCGAGGTGCGCGTAAGCTGGCCCGGACATCCACGGTTATCAAAAAAAATTTCAAGGCCCCGTGGAATTAGTCGAGGTGCGCACAAGCTGGCCCGGACATCCACGGTTATAAAAAAAAAATTAAAAAGGGAATCAAATTCTGGCATTACTGTATAAACAAAAATAGAAATGCTCATTATGTCATGATTAACAATAATTTAATAGTTGGAATAAGCTTGCCTGACCCCATTTTTTTTTTTCTATAAGAAATTTATTACCTGTTTGACACCCATTTATTTCTCTTTCTCATTCTTATTTATTTATTTCTTTTTTTTCAACCACACATTCTCCAAATAAAATAATATTACACACAAATCTAAAACTTTTTATCACTTTTCCACCACACATTCTCTCATCAATCACTATTTCAAAAATTTTATTCTCATTAAAATGAGATTCAAACACACACTTAGTAGCCTATTCCAACTATTAAATTACCATTAGATGGTATGTGGCTAACCCACCCCTTTCTCTCTATTTCAAGAAATTGCCGTGAGTAATAGATATAAAGTTTGTACTCCATCTTCCAGTCATATAAATCCAGGAATAATAAGGGATCTAGGTTTGACGTGAAATGTGTACTGGACATAAAAAGATTGACTTTATGCAAAGGCTTTAAAATATAATGTCTGCTTCTTATCTTCTCCTCCACTGCCTATACGTAACTGGCAAGATTGACAATGTGTTTGGCACCAAGGTACAAACCATGCCGCACAGAGTGCTTTCCAATAATTAAAAGGGAGAGATGTTTTAGAAATATCTGAGTGTATTTTTAATTTTAGCACCCCCAACCCAACCCCAGGATGAACCTTCCTTTTCTGGACTTTCTACAACTCGCCTCAACTTTTTAGGCTCTTCTTTTATTACCTAGAACTTTTAATGGGTTTTTTGTTTTCTTTGGAAGGGGAAGGAAAAGGCACCATTGCAAGTGAAAACGATGCCAAAGAATGAGAAGAAATTGATAGTGATTAGGACAATAACAGAGACTTCTAGTATGTTTCTACTCCTATTAGTATATTACAATTTTGTTGTGTTATTATTACTAATTTAAGAAATTATTTTTTGGTACTTTATTGGTCTATTTTATGTTTGGGTACAAGTTAGATTTTCATTTTGTTAATTCAATATGGTTTATGGCTATCATGATTATAATTTTGTACTTTGATAATCTATTGAATTGTTTAATTGGTTGTTTTGAAACTTACACTTCAAATGCCTCAAAGCTTATGCCTCACGGAGGTAAGATGTGCCAATTCATAGAGCCTTTTTAACAATGGTAACATACAAAATTGTCTAAGGATTGCACGAAGCTTTTGATGCACATATTATTAGTTCTTTAAAATTATGACTGAAAAATGAAGCAAGGCGAAGTCACTGCCATTGAGAAAATTACATGCACAGATAAAATGGATATTTAGAGCTGAAGTTACTCAATGACACAAAGTTTGAGCTCTTTTAAACATAAGTTACATAATAAATTGTCTACACATTGTCTTAGATGCACTTTATTAGTTTCTTAAATTTGAATAGAAAATGAAGCAGAACAGACTCATTGCCATTGAGAAAATTACAATTTGCACATAAAATAACTATTTAGAGATGAAGTTACTCAGTAAAACAGAATTGTGAGAGCTCTTCAATCTACGCATAGGGATAAAGTCCAGAACTTTTAACTCCATGTGAAACTATTGGCACCACGAATGGTGATGTCCATTGTCAATGAGAAAAACAAGGGTTATCGAAATTTTGATCACTAGGTATTAGAACAATCCCAATATCATTAAGCTGATTAAACTTGCACCTAAAATAGATATTTAGAGATAAAGCTACAAAATGACACATGATTGTTGATAAGTGCATTTTTGTGCACTTATTCGGGGCCATTTTACAAAACTTTTGTGTCGTTTTATTATTGCATTTTACTTTACTTAAATTATTTTTATCTTATTTCAGTTTTGGACCTGTTTCTAAGCAACTAGAAAAGAAAGAAGGATAAATCGGCAAATTGATGTAAGTTTGGGGACTAATATTCAATTGAGTAAAAGTTGAAGCACTAAAATTGAAGTAATTTGATGTGGAGGACCAAGATGGAAGAAAGAATGAAGAAAATGGTTGAAAAGAAAATTCACGAAAAATTTATAATTGGGCAACCTCCAAGGTCGCCCAGGCAGAACTGTTGGGAGGTCGCCCAACTTGATAATTATCAACAGAAGCAAAATATTTGTACTGGGAGGCCTCCCCATTTTGTACTGGGACGGCTCCCAGGCTATTTCAGGAAGAAAATTCTAGTTTTCTTATTTCAATAGAACTCTTATG
>CAIGRO010116145.1:0-10355 GCA_903798355.1 Fraxinus baroniana | reverse complement strand
ACACACACGCACATAAAAATCTGTTCTACCAGCTATCAAATGATTGAAGTTTGAAGGTTTGTTGCTGTGAGACAGCCTTCCTGAAGCTAATGTTAATATTTCTTGCATTTAATTTATGTTATTAAAATATGTATCATATTTTCAATCGATCCCATAACACATTTTGACACCTCTAAGTAAACATATAATGGGACGTAGTGTGCTCCGGACAATATCTATTTATTTAGAGCCTGTTTGGTNATATTTCTTGCATTTAATTTATGTTATTAAAATATGTATCATATTTTCAATCGATCCCATAACACATTTTGACACCTCTAAGTAAACATATAATGGGACGTAGTGTGCTCCGGACAATATCTATTTATTTAGAGCCTGTTTGGTACGGCTTAAAATCCAATTAAAATTGAAAATATGGCCGTTATTGGGTCTCACCCGTCTAATAAAAGTCAACAATAACGGCTATATTTTCAATTTTAATCTGATTTTAATCTCTACCACACACCCTCTTAGTATTGATTTCCATTATGCACTATAGATAATTTTATGCACTATAGAGAATTGCTTATCAAGTATAGATTTAGTATTGATTTCCCATCATGCATATTTTGTTTCGTGACTTTTTTTTACCTGCTGAATCATACATTTTTGGCCTATCTGCTTAATTGATTTATTCTTTTATTTTTCCCATGCATGGGATATATCATATGATTGCCACATATCATCAATCAATAAACTTGGCACAACATGATAGCTAGTGGACGGTCATTATTAGTTCATGTGTAGAAATCTTGTTTTTCAGTGTATAGTAATGTTATTTTTACTTTCAATGTTTTTTATTTCTTTTGAACCTCTTTTGTCGCAATTCTTATTGTAAATCTCATGGACAATTGCTATTTAAAAAAGGTTGAACGCCAACCTTTTGCACATGGATGGTAACAAAGAAAGCAACAAAGATGTTCCAAATGTCAGTTTGTCAATGACGAAAAAAGATGCTCGCAATGAAAGGCGTCGACAAATGTATGCAAAACGCAAGGAATTAGATCGACCATCTGGACCTCATTCATTGAAATCCAAAAGAATCTCACAAATACAAGGCAAGTTATATTATCATGAAATACAGTTTCAAACATTTTACTTATTGTACTATTTGCTTTGGTGTATTTTTTAAGCCTATTGCTGTTTGAGGTTATAATGAACCTACATTTCTTAGTTTTTAATGATACTTTATGGTTTGTGTTCCATCCAGCTGATCTATGTCGTGACACAAGTTGTCCTACAAAAGAATTACCTTCTACTGTGGATGATGTGAAAGCAAATCCATTCCACCTTTTGGATGAAGGTATAAATTAATCACGGATCTTTTATTGTTTGGCTTCTTCATTTCAAAAGAACAATTTAGTGCATCTCTTTACAGTCCAGTCGTGTCTTCGTTTGTTTAAATTTTTTTTATTATTGCTTCAGGTATTTTTGAATCAAATGCTGACCGTTTTGATTTCTTTACAACTACAATGTATAACCCTTATGTCATAGGACTTGAGATGCAACCAGTACTTACGGAATCTTATGTATTGAACCCCCCTACAATTTGTTGTTCTTGTGGTGCAAAAAAAATTTATAGAGAAAGCAATGGACTTTGTTGTTCTAATGAAAAAATTAGATTACACAATCACACTGTACCAGATGAACTTTTCCATTTGTATACATCAAGCGCAAATGAGTCACTACTTGTAGAAGCTATAATAATCACTTTGGATTCACATCGTTTGGTGTAAAATATGATAGAGACTTGTGCAGGATGAATAAAGGGATTTACGCTTTTAGAGTTCAAGGCCAAGTCTATCATTACTTAAATAATTTAGTCCCGATTGATGGGAAACCGTCTTTTTTACAATTATATTTTTTTAATACTGAACAAGAATTACAAAATCGTCTTCAAAGTTCATTCAAATTTAGTGAGCAACTATTACAAAAATTACTAAATATTTTATAGATTAATCCTTACTCAAAATTCTTTCTCTCACTAAACAGTATAGAAGCTTTAGAAACATATAAAATACAAATATATGATGTGACCCTCGTCTTGACCAACAAGTTTTTAACACACTATCAGCTTCTCAAGTTGCAACAGTTTGGGTTGATGAAGATCCAAACGTAGATGTTCACATTCGAGATATGTCTATTTATTGTCATTCTAGTCATGCACATAAAGTCCATTACTACTTTGATTGTTATGATCCTCTTCAGTACCCTTTGTTATTCCCATTCGGTGAGCCTGGATGGCATGAGGGTATCGAATATTTTGACACACGAAAATCTAACATTTCGATTGTTAATGAAAATGTTAATGATATCCACAGTGTTAGTTCAGCTACCGAGTTTATTGAAAAAGAAAACGCAGGTTCATGCTCTATTAAGTTTTTTATTATTCTGCATTTTCTAGATTTATCTAATTACTTACAATTTACATTCTTATTATATTTCTATTATCTTGTAGGTTTGAAAAAAAATCAGAAACGTTTAATTGTATCATGCCGCGAGTACTATTGTTATAAGCTACAGATTAGAAATACGGGTAACTCTATTCTACTTCATGTTGGTCGTCTGTTACAACAGTATATAGTTGATGTGTACATAAAGATAGAAACTTCTCGTTTAGATTATTTTCGAAATAAAGCCGAGCTCTATCAAGGAATTGTTGATCGCGTTGAGATGGGTGAGACTAGAAGTTCCAACATTAGTCGTAAAATTATTTTACCTTTATCATTTACTGGGGGCCCAAGAGATAATAAAAAAAGATATATGGATGCTATGTCTTTAGTTCAAGGTTTTGGTAACCTGATATATTTTTAACAATAACATGTAATCCTAATTGGCCTGAAATTAAACAAGAATTACGCCACATTGAAGAGAGCCAAAATAGGCCAGACTTAATAGCACGAATCTTTAGATCTAAGTTAGAAGAATTGAAGAATAATCTTTTCAAAAAACATATATTTGGCACAATAATTGCTTACATATATGTCATAGAATTCCAAAAAAGAGGCCTCCCAAATTCTCACTTCCTATTAATTCTGAATAAAAGTTCAAAAAACAATTGTACATCTTCAATTGACCAAATTGTTTCTCGTGAGATCCCAAACGAAGGTGATTTCCTGTATTTGCGTTCTCGTGTTATAAAACACATGATGCATGGTCCGTGTGGATCATTAAATCCTAATAATATTTGTATGCAACAAGACAAAACTTACAAGAATAAATACCCTCGAGAATTTATTACAAATACAACTATAAATGACCGCTCTTACCCAATTTATAAACGCCGAAATATTGGTAAATGTGCAAAGGTCAGGGGATCCATTTTGGACAATAGATGGGTCGTACCTTATAATCCTTATTTATTAAGTAATTACGATTGTCATACTAACGTTGAGATTTGTTCAACCATAAAAGTGGTCAAGTATTTATACAAATATGTTTATAAAGGCCATGACAGAATAAGTTTTTCAATAAATGCTAATGAGAATGACATTGAATGCGACGAAATTTCAAGGTATCAAGCAGCTCGTTGGATCTCTCCGTCGGAGGCAGCATGGAGAATTTATGGATTCCTTTTAGCTGAAAACTTCCTGTCTATCATTTCATTACAACTACATTTAGAAGACTGTCAATTAGTTACGTTTAGAGATTTTGAAAGTTTACCGTCCATTATCTCTAGGGATTATGTTCAGCGAACCATGTTAACAGAATTCTTTAGAATGAATATTTACGATGAACTAGCTAGAACTAATTTGTACAGGGACTTTCCTGTTCATTTTGTATGGAATTCTCAAAGTCGAATTTGGACTCGAAGAAAACAAAAAAATGTAATAGGTCGAATTGTTACAGCAAATCCAACTGAGGGAGAACGATATTACTTACGAATATTGCTTAATCACATTCGAGGTCCAACATCGTTTAACAGTTTGAAAAGAGTTAATGATCTTCAAGTACCATCTTTTCATGAAGCAACTCTCTTACATAAGTTACTTACTCGAACCTTTAGGAAAGAATATTAACGACTATAAAATTGTTCCATACGATATAAACGTAGAAGAAAGTGAGACATTGTCAAGTATGATTTCTGAACAAATGCGATATTCTGTGTCTGCCATGAATACTAATCAAGAAATATTGTTGAACCAATATCAAAAACAAGCTTATGATATCGTTTTAGAAACCGTTTTCAATAACAAAAATTCCATGTTCTTTGTTGATGGTCTTGGAGGAACTGGTAAAACTTTTTTGTACAAGCAACTCTTGTCGGCTGTAAGATCTAGAAATTACATTGCTTTGGCAGTAGCTTCATCAGGTGTAGCTGTATTATTGTTACCAGGTGGACGTATAGGTCATTCAAAGTTTAAAATTCCTTTGGAATCCAGTACTGAAACAAATTATTCTATTAGTAAACAATCAGCTTTAACAGATCTTTTACGAATGACAAAAATAATTATATGGGATGAAGCTCCTATGGTAAATCATTTCACCATAGAAGCTTTAGATAAAGTCTTGCAAGATATTAATGATTGCAATTTACCTTTTGGTGGAAAAGTAATAGTTTTGGAAGGAGATTTTCGACAAATCTTGCCAGTAGTACCAAAAGGTAGCAAACTTGATATAATAAAATCAAGTTTAGTTTTCTCATACTTGTGGCCTTTATTTACAAAATTATCTTTAGTGCAAAATATGAGAGCTCATTTAGATATATCCTATTCTAAGTACTTACTTGATATAGGTGATGGATTAGAAGTCACTCATTCTTGTGATATGATTACTCTTCCTTCTGAAATAACTATACCTTACAAAGATTAATTAGTTTCCTTAAATGAGCTAATCAACATAGTGTTCCCAAATTTACATAATTACACAGATAATTTAGATACAATGCTAAATAGAGCTATTTTAACTCCTAAAAATGAATATGTTGATCAAATAAACACGATGTTACTAAAACAAATTCAAGGACAAACATTTACGTACTACAGTTTCGACGAATCTATAGATAAAACAGAGCAAAACATTCAAGAAGATTTTTTAAATACATTAACACCAAATGGTATACCTCCACACGAGCTAACTTTAAAAAAAAAAAATTGTCCAATTATGCTCCTTAGAAATATTAATCCTTCAGAAGGTTTATGTAACGGTACAAGGCTTGTTTGTAAAATTTTTGAACGAAATGTTATAGACGCCGAAATTGCTATTGGTGAACACCGTGGTAAGCGTGTGTTTTTACCTAGAATTCCTTTTATACCACTAGAAGGAGACAAAAATTCAATACCATTTAAGAGAACTCAATTTTCAATACGTCCATGCTTTGCTATGACAATTAATAAAGCGCAAGGACAAACATTGGATTTTGTTGGTTTGTATCTTCCTGATCCTGTTTTCTCCCACGGACAATTATATGTAGCGCTATCTAGAGCTAGAACAAGTAAATGCATAAATTTTTTGATTAAACCATCAGTTTAACATTTGATCTCTTTACATAGTCTTTGTACAAGGAATGTTGTTTATAGAGAAATCTTAGACTTAGTACATAAGGTACAAAGATATACTGTAATTTAACTATAAAGTCTCAAGAGCTTTATATTTGATGAATCTTTTACATTGTCCCATTTTCTACAATTCTTTCTAAGGTGAATTATGTGTTTAATGTATTTACTTATTTATTATTTGCATTTTTATCAATTTCTGTGCTAGACAATCCTTAACTATGCATTATTTGAAAGGAAAGTTGAGGTTTCCGACAAGAATTTTCCGGTCCATTTGACCAGAAGCCAAGGATCTACTGAGAAAGATGATTCACTAGGATGCTTCTTGACGATTATCTGCCGACCAAGTCCTGAGTTAGTATTTTTCCCTCTCAAGTCTCAACTTTGATGTTTTTTTTTATTAAAAAATTCACAAAAATCAGCTCTCACTTTATCCTCACACTGCTTTTGTATCAGTTACAGGTCCACTGAGAATAAAAACATATTTTTAACACTTAAGAACTTTGAGTAAAATTTGAATTACAAGGTTACGGATCTTGGCATTAAGTATTTGGTGAAAAACTGCAGACATGTGATTAATTTGAACTTAAGCGACTGTAAAGTATAATGAAGTATTTGTTTGAGGCATGAACTACTGCAGAAATTACATAATACCTGTACTTGTGTGAAGTTTAGTTTGTTTAGATCTATACGTTTGTTTTCACTTGAACTTAGTTTTATTTTTGTCTTAAATTTTTATAAAGCTTGCATCTATATTATTGTCTTCCCTGAAATTTGTTCACATTAGAAAGTATTCTATATTTTATTGTTATTTTCAAAACTTTTAACTAATTCAAATATGTTGCTTTGGCCCCATTTGATCTATTTACATGGTTGTAAAAAGTTATATAATTGCAACTGTCGGATTGTAAAAAGCTTCCACATGTTGAGCTCATTTTTTATTTTTTAAGTATAATAATCTAAATTGTATAAATGTTTTGTCTTTGGTGTTCTCTTCAAAACATTTGTTTTTCTTGTTCCATGTATTGCTTTCTTAAAAATTCTTCTCTTTTACTGCTTTCTCATTTTTTTCCCTATAGTACATTGATCCTAAAATATTTTTCTACAATTTTCCTTTGGCACATGAAAGCTTAGTCATTGGCACTAACATTTAGTCATTTACACATGCCATAAGTTTAATTAGGAGAGTGATGACCTACAACATAAACACAAGGTAATAACTTGAAGTTTCACGACAAAAAAATAATTACAGACTGCATTTTGTGAGGTTGTTAAAAATTACAGCCTTAATTTTTTTTAAAGTACACTTAAATTAATTACTGATTATTGTCATATTAGTTTTATTTTCTTTCTATTCTTTGTTTTGATTTACTTTATTAATGCTTTATAACAACTTAATTCACCTCGAATGTGCTAAAAATAGTGTGTTTTCATTCTGCCTTGAAAAGCGCTTTTCTTCACATTTAAGCATCAATTTTATGCTTTGCAACCCATGTGGAGGATTTGGCAAGCGTGCAACAGGCTGTAACTTTTTAGCAATATCCTTCAAGTGTCTACGGTGAGTTCTGTTGGTCTCCACTCACAATTTTTCACTATCAAAGACAAGAGAGCAAGAAAAAGTGTTAACAAAAACATTTGTTTGGAAGTGAAAATGAAAATGTTCTAATTTGATTTGGGAAAAACATGGTGTAACAGTCAGGGGCTTCCATTTATATCATTTGACAAAGCTAGACTTTAGAGATCCTAATTATCATGTCTTGAAATTTGATTCCAGGAGGTTGCCCAGTTATCAAAGGGAATAAGTGGTCATCCACCAAGTGGATGCATGTTGGTGAATACAAGATCTAGCAAATTTGTAAGGTATCTTCAAATCTTTGGTAGTTAATTGCTTCCAAATTCCATCATTTCTTTTTCATGTTTAGGGAAACTTTCTTCAATTCAATGTCTTTCCTCACTCATCTCCCTAAACAAACAAGAACACCATTGAGAAATTGCCAAATTAAAAATTAGCCTTGTTACAACCTCCATTCATACTTTTCTTAATATTTACAAGTTATGGTACTGGGTTGATTTCTGAGTTTAATTTTAACATCGGATCAAGTTTTGGCCTTAATTGTTTGAATCGACGAAGATTTGATATTTGGTGATTATTTTTGAAGGTTATTTTTTAATTTTTATTCTTGGTAGTATTTTTTCTAACTAAATTGATTTTTTGTTTGATAATCTGTTGATTGATTTGTAGTGAAGAGATGAACTTGATAAAAACAAGGATTTTTATTTTTATTTTATGGTGGTTTTTGTTGTTAATTATTTGATTTTTTTGTTCTTTCTAAAATTTCACTTGTAGTACAGTCCTGCTCTTTGAACTGAAATTGATAAAAACTTTCATTTCTTTCTATGGTTTTACATTTAACTTTCATTTCAACATATGTTATTTACATGTGATAAGAATTAATGAGACATGTACATGTTAAATTCTAGTCAAGAATCCTTGTTTGGTTTTACGGTTCTTGATTAATCTTCATCTTTGATTGATTTTCTCGATTTTTGATTTTTTTCATTGGTATGCAAAAAGAAAGAACATTTTTGTTGTTCTAATTATATGTTACAATTTATTTTATCTATTCAATGAGTTAAACCATGTGGTATTATCAAATTGTTTCTATGAATAGCTAAAAAACTATGTTAGCTCATATGGCCTATTATTGTATGGTACCAACATCATTTTTCACTTGGCCTACACTTCGGCAACATGAGTTTTTGCTGATTTCCTTGAAGTGAGATGCTATTATTATTGTCTTTAAATGTCATTGTTTTATATTTTATTATGTGTTTGATGTTAGAATTGCCTTCCAGAATTTTAGGTTACATTAAATTTGTGATTAGTAAGCTCAAGCTTTAATTTAGGCAGCCTCATTTCCTGCATTTTCTGAGGGAAGCTACGGATATAGATCTGGATCTTATGGTATTTTATTTATTCTATTGAACAAAAAGAACAGGTAATAACAAATATCATTTTCCTAATATTTTATATTCCAATTCTGATTTAACAAGAGAACTTACATAACTCTTGTAAGTGGTTTAGTGCTTAGCACAAATGAACAGATACGATTCTTCTAAATTGTATTAGCATTTCAAATTTAATGTGTGTTCACATGAATTAGTATCCGCATTCACTATTTGTTTTAATAATAAATAAATCAAATTCTAAGCTATTTTGAATTCATTTTTTAGTTTGCTGTATTTCTTTTTCATTTTTTTTTATTTATCACTGTACTATTTTCTTCATTTTTCAAATAGTTTAAGTATAGTTTAAATTGATACATGTTACTACAGTCAAATCTACTAACAATCACGTTTTATTTATTTTATTTACAAAATATCTAACATTGTATTTACTTTTAGAAGTAAAATACTAATAAATAAATATATATTCTTGTCTGCCCATTCTTTTCTCTGTCTTCCAAATTTTTAACTGCCAACCTGCAATAACTTGTTTCCCTTTCATCTATATATACATTGCACATTACCTTATACTGTGCACTGATGTCAGTGTACTATCTGATATGTATATAAAAATCCCTTTTTTACAGATTTCTACCTTTTTTTATTGTACAGTATGATAACATGTACTACATAATAATTATATATATATTCAAAGTTTCGTTTTTTACTTGTTTTATATAAAGCCAAACACTCACAGCAGAGAAAATATTGCTTCTGTCTTCCTTCTTCACGGTTCTACTTCGATCATCAGGTTTGTAGTTTTGTTCTTATTTAACTCAAAACATATTGTTGTTCTTGAGTTCGTTTTTTTCAGGTTTTTCTTCCTCCTTTTATCTTCATTCTACTGAAAGTTATTATAGCCTATGAAAACACAAACAAACAAGAAAAGGAAAAGAAACCACTATTGTGTTTCTTCATTTTTTCTATTCTATATCAAGATTCTAGACTATGTTTCTCTTGTTTGTTTTAGCTGATAATTACTTCTATTTTGTTTGAAAAAAATCATTCTAACTACTAAGTTTGATTAATACATGTTATGAAACCATCCACACATAAGAAAAAAAATATTTCTTCTGTCTTCCTTCTTCACAATTCTATTTTGATTATCAGGCTTGTATTTTTGTTCTTATTTAACTCACTTACCTCTCAAGTTCCTTTTTTTTACTAAAGTTATAGCTTATAGAAACACAAACAAGAAATAAAAAAGGACAAAATACTGCTGGGTTTCTTCATATCCTATTCTATGTCAAGATTCTATACTATGTTTCTCTTATTTGTTTTAGCCAAAACACAAACAAATCTATTTGTTTTAAAAAGGTGCAGTGTAAAATATGTTTTGTGTTCACTTACGAGCCACATTTTTCTAACTTTTCTTTACTTTTACCCAACTAATACAAAGCAACATCATGAATCAAAAAATCAGTCTCATAACTGAAATTAGCCCTGGCCAAAGAAACTGGACGTCCAAAGTTGTGGTTACTGAAAAAGCACCTCCAAGATTATCTCAAAATAGCCAGACCAAATACCAACACATGATCCTCATGGATGAAAGAGTAAGTTTTAGTGCACATTTACATTTGGTAATGAATTTTTTAATTTTTATGGTAGCAACGTCAATCTGCACTCTCCATTACAGCATCTGTTGCTATTACATAGACCAAATATGTAATCTTTAGATTATTAGAGTTAACATAGTTTTCTACTTATCTCTATAATAAAGAATACTCACTTACAAATCATTTACTGCAGGGTAACAGGGAGCAGGCTACCCTTTGAGACAACAATATTATAGCCTTCAAAGATGATCTCAAAATT
>CAIGRO010116113.1:0-10356 GCA_903798355.1 Fraxinus baroniana | reverse complement strand
ACATATTTGGATGAATTTTCAAACAATTTCATTATTTTTAAATATTTTTTTACTGGTCCGGTTTGGTTTTAAACCGCATTTAAAATTCTCAAATCTAAACTAAACCGTTTTTGACCAATTTAGTTTGGTTCAAAACCATTTCGTTGACGGGTTCACGTGGCACCAAACCGACAGTTTCGATTCGATTTTCTAATTTGACGATTTTTAGTTACAGCCCTAATTATGAGCTTAAATGTAGGGAATAGACTAATTAGTTGAGAAAGAGTCTGTGCTTTTGACGAGTGTTTGAGTCATGATTTGTGATTTATTATTCTTATTTATTTTATTTCAGTATTTATGGAATTAAAAAAGTTAAGTTGTAAAGTTGGCATACTTTCAGGAAAACTTACATGTTTTGTTTTTAATCTTTACGAAATGTAATAAAATATGTTCCAAACATTTTTTCGCATATTCCCTCCCCAACATTTCACTCATGTAGCAAAATTCTTTGCTCCCTCCATTTAGACCATTTAGCTAAAAAAATGTTCGTAATAGATTTGTCAAATTTCGTAAAAGTCAAAAAAAAAGTACGAATTTACGTAAATTTTGTAACTAGTAATTTGAGTAAAATGTTTCATTAACAATAATTCTATTTGTACATAATTTTGAACAATTTTTTTGACAAAATAGCCAAGTGGCGGCCCTCTATTGGAGGAGCGCCTGCACTTCTCTTTCATTAATTACACAAATTATACTTGGCCACAGTTTACTAATATAACTTCAAGCTACTTTCTAATGGTTATTCATTTTTTAAGATGTTGCATTCCATCCAATGCGTCCATCATTTGCCAATTATATTCCCTTTGTGGCTGACGCGTCGTACGAAATCCTATGTGACAAGTTACGATCGTTAAAAAAATAACAACTTAGTCAAATCATGCAGTATAATGTTTAATTACTCACCCAACTTATATTATGATCACTATTTAATCATCAAACTTCAAACTGCTTTCCAATTGTCACTCATCTTTGAGACGTTGCATTCCATCAATCATCCGTTGGATTCAAGATTCATATCACTCTTTTTTTAGTCGATAATTTATCGTATCAACCTGTATATAATAAACTTGTACATCGGACGCGATGACATGTCAACCCAAGCAAAAAAGTGTATAAACATTTTTTATTGACTTTTCTCGAAGTTTAAACATAAGAGATGACGTAACACAAATGCCATTAAATTGTCTTTCTTGACATAAAAATATGCATATATGATGTAATAACATCAACATAAATACAACGATATGAAGTGACAATACAAAAGTATGTAAACTATAAAATCAAGTTAAAGTAAATTGTCCTACACTAGCACTTTCGTGTAATAATTATACCAAAAACGATTCATATTACTAGAATAACTTCAAGTAGACCTTTTACGATTTTCACTATCCAATAACCAATTTTGGTCCCGAAGTAAAAAACAATTAGTTATGCTAAAAGATGTTGTCAATAGCCCAAAGAACCACTACATGAATTGATAGAACATATAATACCCATGTACATAAGAAGTGACTATTATACCCTCTTTAAATATTAAAATTTGATTGTTCCATTTATTTTTTAACCTATGAACATATTTTTATCTTTCTACACTATGTCACTCGTTCCTATTTCAGATTTAGATATGGCAACGGGGCAAACGGGGTGCAAGGAGGGCAATCTATTGTCACATTTTGATAACAATGGTAATGGAACGAGGAAAAATCTCTTTTCTTATTAATTTAGTAGAATGTACACTTATAATATATACATCTAAATTGAACCAAAATGAGCTATAATCAAGGTGCAATACATAGAAGGATTTGAAATTAGAAGCAGCTCTACATGGAAAGCTTAAATCATGTAATACTCCTCAAATTGGAGCATGGAGATCTGTAATGTCCAACTTGAGAGAAAAATGATTAAAGTGGTCTCGACCAAGAGCTTTGATGAATATATCGGCGACTTGTTGAGAGAAGAAACATGTATCGGGTGAAAGAAGCTTGAGTAGTATTTTTCACGAACTATGTGACAATCAATCTCAATATGTTTGATTCGCTCATGAAAAAGAAAATTACGAGTAATATGTAATGCAACTTCATTATCACAGAGAAGCAGCATGGGACAACGATGAAAAACTCATAGATCATGCAATAATAAATTAAGCCAAACAAGCTCATAAGTAGTAGAGGCCATGACACGTGATTCAGCTTCTGCTGAAGAACATTAAACAAATCAGAGTCAGAAAAGTCTAAAATCTGAAAATCATATGTAGAAGTAAATAAAAGTCCATGGCCAGAAGTGCCTTTAAAATATAGAAGGACACGACGAACAGCCTTATAGTGTAAAGTCCTAGGATTTCGCATGAACTGATTGAGGATATTCACAGAGAAAGCAATGTTAGGATGGGTGATGGTCAAATAAATGAGGCATCTAACCAATCGTCAATAAGTGTGGGATCAGGTACGGGGTCACCATCATCTATAGAGAGCTTTAAATTCCACTCCACAGGAAAGTGGGCAGGACTCACGCCAAAATCTTCAAATTCAAAAAGAACGTCAAGAGTATACTTTACCTGTTTAATAAAAATTCCAGGAGAAGAGCGGGCAACTTCAATGCCCAAGAAATACTTTAAGATGCCAAGATCTTTTATCTTGAAACGACCAACAAGGAAATTTTTGAGATCGCATAAAGATTGAGCATCGTTACTTGCCAATAAGATGTCATCAACATAAACAAGAACCATATGTACGAGCAGAGCCGGACCTGAGGAGAGGCCCAAGAGGCCTCCGCCTCAGGCCCAGCTTTTTCAGGGGCCCATTTTTTCTCCTTAAAAAAAATGAAAAAAAAACTTAGGGAAGAAGGTCCACTCCAGACGATGGTAGAACGGCAGTCGGGCAGTACCGCAGTGGAAACTGGAACTCGTTTATATAGTTCCTCGAGCTCCACTCTCTGATTGGTTTAATTTACACGCATATAATGCTTTTTTTGTGATTTTCTTGTTGACTATGTACTCACTTGTGTACGTATATCAGTATATGTATATCTGATTTTGATAAATTTGGGTTTTGGAGGAGTGATTATACATGTTGATTCATTTGCAGCATTGGGTTCCTCACAAGTCATCAGTCATGACTGGTGTTGCTATATAGTCACTTGTGTATGTATGTATTATATGCCTATCTGATTTTCATGATTTTGGGTTTTGGAGGAGTAATTATATGCTGGTTTTTTAATGGGTCTTGAACTCTTGATTCATTTACAGCATTGGTTGGTCAGCGTTAGCGTTAGGCCTCACTTCCATTTTGAACAAAATGATTAGATCTGCAAAGATTTATTAATGCTATACCACAGAATTGTATGGAAGGTCCTAAAAGGCACACATTGATTTTACATTCATAATACCTTGTCACTTCTCCACTATGGAATGGTGTCGTATGAATAATTTTGAAAGGTTCCAAAAGTCGTGTCTCCTTTTTACCATATAATATATGAATCAGGCTCTGTTATGTTTGCAATCTTGAGAAATGAGAGCTCGATACCTATAAAAATTAAACACTTCCTGAAAGTCACAACGAATATTGCTGCCTTCAGTATCTGAAAGAGGATTGATATGTTTGTCACTAACAAAGATGGGCCACTCATTTTACAGAAAATGTCATTTCACTAGCCATACGTAATTGTGAACTTGTATGGAAAAATTCTCATATCTGCATGGATGTAGATATACATTCATGATGGTAGTAAACATGAGTTTTGCAAGATTGTTGCTAAAGATTCTGTTACAAGGTAGTAACTAGTAAGAATGGGTTAGAAGAAATCTGAAGTTTCAGCCACTGTAGGAAAGCTTTTAAGAAAAGTTAGAATGAGTACTGTAGTATACATTTTTATCCAAGTATTCCTTTATTCACTAAATACTGTGCTACTGAGAAATGGATAAGGGCATTAGACTACACATGGGGTGTTTGTTTACAAATGTCATCTTGATCTTGATCAAGTTTCATCTTGATCTTCATATGCTCTTAAAGCATGATGACCTTTATGTGACAAAATACTTGTGTTTATGATCACATGCTAGGGAGATAATATATTAAATTGAAGTTGTTGAGGTATACAAGTTTGAGTGCTATATAAGTAAACCCCCACAGATGAAGTAAATTACTTGAGAAACTATGCAGTGGCTTTTGCTTCACCAAGGAGAAGAGGGTTAATTTTTTTTATAAAACAATTGGCTTCAATAAAACTGACTTAATGACCATCCCCTTGCATCTTAATGGGAGTGCTAATTTTGCAATCAGCAAGACAATTGCTAAAGTCTATTCAAATTCCTAAATCGGGTGGTGGTTTACTCTTTTATATTTGCAAGACGAGTTGTATTTAAGTGATTGGTTAGAACATTTTCGTATTGTTACTTGATTGCAAAATAAATATTTTGAATATTTTAGTTTTATTTGTTGCTTTATTGTTGAATTTAAGTTAACAAATTTAGTTCCGTAAGACTCTTGTAAATGAAAAAAATGAATTGTCTGCTATGACTTAGGGGCCCAAATTTCGAAGTTCGCCTCAGGCCCCGCGAAACACAGGTATGGCCTTGTGTACGAGTAAGCATAGAGTGATCATTGAGCATAACCAACTTCAATGAGGACAGAAGAGAGCTTAGAATACCAATTTCGTGAAGCTTGCTTTAATCCATAAAGAGATTTGTGCAAGCGACAAACATAAGTCTCATCCTTACTATAATAACCAGGATGTAGAGTCATATAAACCTCCTCATACAAAGTACCATGTAAGAAGGCGTTATTCACATACAAATATGCCATTGACGCACAACCGCTACATCAATAACACATTGTACAATGACAAGTTTGGCAACATGGGCAAATGTGGCATGGTAATAGAACTATTAGCATGAAGTTTAGTTTTTAAAAACCCATTTACAACCTATGGGCTTTTTACTAGGAGGAAGAGAGGTGAGACTTCAAGTATGGTAGCCTCAAGAGCCTAGAGTTCAGTAGTCATAGCGTGACGCCAATGTGAATGCTTAATAGCTTGAGAGAATCAATTAGGGTATGCAGTGTGTGATAAGGCAGAAAGAAAGAAAATATTTATTGGAAAAATGAGTATATGAGAGGAATTTAGAAATGGGATGGACCATACCTGAAGATGCGAGTGAAGTGGTAGGAGGCCCAGATGTCCCTGATGGGAGAGTAGGACATATATATTTATGTAGACGAGCAGGACAAGTAATGATATGAAGTGGGTGAAGTGGAGGGTTCGCTATAGGAGAGGAAGTGACTATTAGGCTAGAGTGAGGACTATCAGGAAGAATATGGGATTTGAAAATAGGTAGAAGTAAGGTAGGTGTAGCAAGCATCAAGGGGATCATTCTGAAAGGAAAAATATGTTTAAAAAAAGTGAAGTCGCGAGAAATTTTGATTTTCTTATTTTCTAGATCAAAAACCTTGCATGCACTATGAGTAGGAGGATACCCTAAAAATAGCAAGGGGACACCCGATGTTGGAATTTATCACGGTTAGTAGCTAAGGTGTGAGCTATTATTTAGAGTCAAACACATGTAAATGATCATAAGAGGGTTGTTTACTAAATAAACGTTCATAAGGTGAGCTATTATTCATACTAGGTAAGGAAGTACGATTAATGAGGTAAACAGCTGTCAAAACACATTCACCCTAAAACGAGATAGGGAGATGGGACTGGAAGCAAAGACAACGTGTCACATTATGTGACGATGCTTTTGTTCGGCAATCCCATTTTGTTGAGGAGTTTCGACACAAGTGCATTCGTACAATGCGCCATGATCAACAAAGAAATTTTGAGTAGCATGAGAAAGAGATTCTTAGCCAGTATCAGAACAAACATGCTTAATATTGACATTAAATTGGGCACACACCATAGCAAAGAATTTCTTTGAATAAGATAAAGTATCAGATTTTGACCGTATCAAATAAACCCATGTGGCAAGAGAATAATCGTCAAAAATAGTTAAAAATAATGTGCACCACATATATTTGCAGCATGATAGTCACCCCATATAACAACAAATATACAGTCAAAAGGGCAAGAGATTTTATTCGAAACTAAAGGAAGAGGAAGTTGAGTTTGTTTACCCTTGACACAAGCATCACAATGATGTAATTTATTTTCAATAGTAATACATTTTGGAAAACTAGAAGGAGATGGATGACCAAGCCGTTGGTGCCATGTACTAAATGAGGGTCGAGTGGTAGTGTTTAGTACAGAGGTAGTAACAGCCTTGAAGTAATAGAGACCATCTTTCTCCTCACCCACTTCAATCAGCGTATTCGTTTTGAGGTCCTAGAAAATGTAGAATAAAGGAAAAAAATGATACAATTTAAACTTTGTGTGAGTTTACTAACATGTAGGAGATGAAAATAAAATTGAGGAACATATATAACTTTGTTTAAATGAATAGTAGGAAAAATTTTCATGTCAATAACATTATGCATAGGAATATATGCACCATTTGGTAATTGTACAGAAAAAGGGGAATCATTTGGGCAAGGAGTAATATTCATGGGAAGATGACTCATATGTTGTCTAGCACCACTGTCAATAATCTAAGATGGAAAAGAATTCAGAGAAAAGGAAGATAAACTTAGAGTTGAGGGTTTTAACAGTTCAAAAAGCTGAGTACGTTGTTCGGGTGTGAAGACGTGGACCATACTACCTGTTGGAAGAGAACTTGAAGAACCAGATACTGCATTTGCCAATGATGTTGAACCTTTACATGTACGATTGTTCTTTTTCTTTGACGGCCACTAATTAGGATAACCAGCGAGAGCAAAAAACTTATCACAAGTGTGCCTAGGCTTGCCATATTATTCATAAATAGGAAAAGTAGCAGAATTCATAAGAGGAGTGGGCAGCATTGGAGTATTACTAGTGCGGTTGACATGTTGTGGAATATGTTGACGTCAAACTTGCAATATTGTACTATCCACTAGAATATGGCCTGGTATCTGTAAGAGATGATGAGTCTCTTCTTGATATAGAATGGCAAAGCATTTGCTTACATGTGGAAGGGGATCCATGGCAAGTATTTGACTACAAGTATGTTGAATCCGATCGCTCAAGCCCATTAAAAATTGGAAGACACGTTCTGAAGATTGAAGATCGGTGAGATCTTTTAGAGCATCACAAGAGCATTCTTTTGTTGTTTGTAAATAAGAGAGTTCAACCCACAATTGTTTGATTACATTGTAATATGAGTGATGGATAGGATTTTCTGTCGAAAGGTAGCGATATTCATATGAAAAATTCTGGGATTGTTGCTTTGCTCAAAACAAGACTCCAAGTCAATCTACGGATAATGTGGGGTTCTACAATATATTAAACTGGTTGAGAGAGAAGGGTCAATGGAAGTAAGAAGCCATGAGAGAACCATGTCAATACATTGATTCCATAGTTGTGCAATGCTATTATCCTGTTCAGGTCGTTTCAAAGTCCCAAGAACAAAGCCAATTTGTTCTTGGCATTAAGGGCCATGTGTATGGAGCACCGCCAAGAGGGATAATTATCGCCATGGAAGAGGGGTTTGACTATAGGGGATTTTGGGTGGTCATTGGAATGAAGGTAATATGTGGAGGAGATATCTGTAATGGCTTTGAGAAGTGGAGAATAATCGGTGATGGAGGCCATAGTAGGAAGAAAATCATAGGAGAAATAATTTCTACTCTGATACCATGATAACAATGGTAATGGAATGAGGAAAAATCTCTTTCTCATTAATTTGGTAGAATGTATACTCATAATAAATACATCTAAATTGAATCCAAAATGAGCTATAATCAAGGTGCTATACATAGAAGGATTTGAAATTATAATCATCTCTACATGGAAAGCTTAAATCACACAATACATTTATTGTCCACTTATTTATTTATTTATCAATGAATACAACCTACATACATATTTATGTTCACACAGTTTTTTTTCTTGAGTCAACCTGACACCGCATTCGAGGTACACATTTAGTATAAAATGGGTTGATACGATAGAAAAACGTTGTCGACTAAGAAATGCGTGATCTATAGAACCCTGAATCTAACGGATGATGGATGGAGCGTAACCTTTCAAATACGAGTGACAGTGATCACATTATAAATTGGTTAGTAATGATTGTTACCTGTATGATTTAGTTGATTTGTAATTTGTTTTACGATCATAACTTGCTGTGTGAGATTTTCGTACGAAACTTTAACAATGATGTGAACGGAATTTGACAGATGATAGATGGGGTGTAACGTCACAAAAAATAAATGACCATTGAGAATCAGTTTAAAGTTTCGTGACTAAGTAGGGTGAATAATGAAATATTTTACTCTAAGGCCCTATTTGATGGGCAACATTTTNTTGAGAATCAGTTTAAAGTTTCGTGACTAAGTAGGGTGAATAATGAAATATTTTACTCTAAGGCCCTATTTGATGGGCAACATTTTCTATGGAACTGGGAAAATGTTTTTTATTTTCCAAGTTTTGCATCATTTGACAGCAAAAATTCTCTCCAAATTTTTTTTCCACCTACTCTACCCACGCGCCTACATTCCAGCTTTTGGAGGAAAAATATTTCTTATTGTTTTGATTGGTTTTGATTTTTCAGGTTTTTTTTTTTTGTTTTTTTGCAATTGGAAAAAATTCTAGATACAATGGTAAAAAATATCACTTTTATTGACAATTTTTATGCAAAACAAAGTCAAACGAATGATATTCGGTATGATATTTTTTTAATTTTTTTTTTTGGCAATTGGAACANACTTTTATTGACAATTTTCATGCAAAATAAAGCCAAATGAATGGTATTCGTTATGATATTTTTTTTTTAATTTTAATTGTTTTTTGGCAATTGGAACAAATGCTAGACCCAATGGTAAAAAAATTATCACTTTAATTGACAATTTTCATGAAAAACAAAGTCAAACGAACACCAACCTTTCAACATTTTTCAGGTGAAAAACTATACAAATCAAACACAATTAATTACAATTTTCAGTAAAACAAATTCCAGGCAATTCAATTCTCAGTAAAACATTTTCTTTCCACCCAAATTCCACATTTGTAATCAAACGGGTCCTAATAATTTCCACTACTTCTAATGAGAATTAGGTAAATATATAAATGTGAGTTAGGTCGAGTTGTTTGGTTCGGATCCTCATATTTGAAAATTAACTCTTATAAAAGTGAAAAACAAGTAATTGGCCCTTAAAAGAAGAGTAATGTTATAACACTAGTAATGTTAGAATATAATTTCACCTTTAATTGAATATATCACTTAATGCTACATATAGAAATGCTCTAACACCACTAATACTAGATAACCATTACAAAATGCAATAACAAATTACAAAATAAATTCATAATCATGTAAAATAAACAGCTTTGCTAACATCTTGATTGAAAGTTTTGTTGATTCTTGTTTACAATTTCGAATCCGTTATTATATGTTTCTACATCCCATTATGTGTCACATAATTTTGTAATTGATTCGAACAACACTTAAAAAAATCAATGACCCCATACAAGTACCTTAATTTTAAAATAAATTTAAGCTTCTATTTGGTACACATTAAAATTTTCATTCTCATTTTTCTACTAATTTTTAATCACACATTTTTCAATAAAATAATATTTCATATCACATCAATAACTTTTCCTTCTTTTTCAATCACACATTTTCTATCAATCTACTATTCCAAAATACATTCTTTCAAAAATAATATGGCTCAAATACACCCTAAATCTCTGTTTCACAGCTATTCTTTCAAAGCTATTCTTTTAACATTCATTTTATACCACATATTCTCACTATAAAATATATTTTTTTTACGTAAATTCAAATTTTTTTCATACGTTGTAATCATACATTTTTCAAAAATTTAGGGGTTGTTCTCTTCGTATTTCAGTTTTGTGTTTTGAGTTTTGAATTCGTTTTGTGTTTTGTGTTTTGAGTGTCTGTTTTGAAATTTCTGAAAATACATTCTTTTTGCCATTTTGAAAAACTGTTTTCGAAAACATAAATACGAAAAACACATTTTCTTTGAAATTTTGAGATTTTTTTAAATAATATTTTATTCAAGAAAATATGATTATTCAATAAATTTTAATGGTTTAATATTAATATAGTATTAAATAACATATAAATTTTGAAATTGGTGAAACGTCAAATTCTTTGTCAATATTTTAAAAACAAAACCTAAATTACATTTGATGAAACAGTTCAATCGTTACAATTAGAACTTTACGTGTCATGACAAAATAAGTAGATACTGAACAACATACAAAATAAATCCACGGAGTCAT
>CAIGRO010116062.1:0-16107 GCA_903798355.1 Fraxinus baroniana | reverse complement strand
TTAACATCCCTAGATAATTGATTCACTTTTCATTTTCATATTGGAGGAAAAAAAAAATGAATTATTCTCCCTTTTGATTTTGCTAAAAATTAAATTTTTAGTAGAATTTAGTAAAAGTTGGTTAAATATATGATTGAAAACTTATTAAAAGTTCTGAGTCCCATTAAATATATGATTATAATTAATTGTTAATTTTTATCAACTTTTTTATCTAAATTATTCTTGCATCGAACAATTCTGGTTCTTCGTGACCAATGACACCACAAAATAAATAAACTTTTTCTGTTTTTCCTAACATCAATCTAATCCTCTTACCTCGTGCTTCATTTTTAAACTTCGATCATTAATATCATTTAATTATTTATGCTCTTCATTAAGGGTGTATGCCAAAAATTATAGCATGAGTTCCCTAATTATTTTCTCTACTAATTTTCAATGATTTCTCGATATGGGTTGTGGTTAATTTTCATTGAGTATGTTGTGGAATTAGTAGAGTCAAACTTCCACTATATAACACGCTCAAAATCATACGGAAGGTAGGCAACCATTATGGCGCTCACCATCTCCAAACGCCTCCACTTAGCAGTGGCGGTCATACTAACATACGCCGTATTTGTACTCTCTCTAAAGGGTTGCCCCAATTGCGGCTCCACTCCAGTTCCTTATCCTCTTAGCACCGCTCCAGACTGCGGTGACCAGTGGTATAAAATCCGGTGCAACGCCACTTCCCTGTTCTTCGACACCCTCAATAACACTCACCCAATCACTTCCATTTTCCCCTCCAATCAACGCCTCACCATTGAACCCTCACCTTTCCTCGCCAACACCTGCATCACGTCCGATTGGCTCATCTCCAATGGCCTTCTACTCAACTCCTCCGCTCCCTTTAACATCACCAGCAGCAACACCATCTTCTTCCTCAACTGCTCCATTAGCATCCTCAACTCCCCCTTAAACTGCACCTCCAACAGCCTCTGTCACAAGTACATCAACGGCAAGGCCGAGAGTGGCTGCGTGGATACGCAGGTGTGTTGTGCGTTGCAGGCGGGGTCCTCGGTGGTTAGGTACGATATGGGGTTCAAGAAGTCTGGTTGCGGGGCGTACCGGAGCTTCGTGAATTTGGACGACAGTTTACCGGTGAGCAGATGGCCGGCGCCTGGAGTGGAGTTGCAGTGGCTTTTGCCTAGAGAGCCTGCTTGTGGAGAACTAGGCGATTACGATTCGGGATCCACTTGTAGTCCCGACCCGAACTCGAATGGTGCGATCAATAGATGCTTTTGCAACTCCGAGTTGCCATGGGACTCGGTTGTTGGACTGTGTACTAAAGGTGAGTTCTCTCAACTTTGCCATTCATTTGCTTTGCTTTTGTAGTTTCTGGTTAAAATAAATTAAAGTACGAGTTACGAGGACTAATCTCCAGTAAAATAAATTTAAGACGAGTCATAAAATCATTATATATAAAACTAGATTTCATGCATGCTGCGTTGCATTTCACTACATATTTCCGAGTTTTTCCATAGTTTACAGTAACAAACTAAGCTTTATTTGTACTAAATTTGGAGTTGGCTGCAACAATCCTTGTTTGAACAGAACTTTTCTTGGGAATTTTTTTTTTTCACTCTAGTTTTGCAACTGTCTTCTGATTAGCTCGGTTAAATCTAATATGCAGTGTATCAAGGTCCAGATGGCCGTCGAATCGCCCTTATAACAGGTACCTCGTCAATCATATTCTTAGATGGCTATGATTTTTTATTAGCTTGAAGATTCTTTGAACAAGGTTTCCCCACCATATACAGCATCTTTTAATTTTTCTTTTGTTTAGTTGACTATAAATGAGATTTGTTATAAGACTGAAGTCCTTAATTGGTGGTCTTATAATGTTATTCTGACCTTGCCATGACTCTTGTATAGCAGAGAGAGAGAAACATATTTATGCTTAAGAAAAAAAATGAAAGTTAATTATCCAAGACTTTGTAGGAAAAAGCTATTTTAGGCCGGGCAAGAGAAAGTAGAGCAGTGTTGTAATGTCAATATATGTTAGAAAGATGACTGTATCAAGTTAAAAGGGTAATATGAAAACATCATGAGAAAAGTAAGCATAGGAGAAGAATAAAAATATTTCCTCTGAAATCTGCTGCTGATTCAAACGGATTTGATTTTTATATCCTTATCTAGATAGTTCAACGAAGGAGACAAGACTTGGAGAGCTTCTTAATAATTTGTGCCATGAATTGATATATTTTTGGTGAGATTTCTTGTTTACTTATCTTTGCTCCCACCATTTGTGTTGCTATTCGTGTGAATCTGAACAAGCAATTAGATGTTTACGAGTCAAAGGTGGTTTCTCAATTATCCATGTTTCTTTTTTGAATAATTGTTGTTGTCCTGGATCTGTTGATTTGATGCAGGGTGGAAACTTAAATAATAATAAATGTATCTTATTCGTGTAACACATGGACAGGTATTTGCTAGAATTTTGTTCAAACGGGCAATAACTATTTGGAATCCACCAATAAACGGGAAAACTAAAATATATTATTAATCAAGAATCGAATGAATTATATTTACAACATTAACACATATTCATAGATTCAAAACAATTCTTAATCAAAGTGAAATTCTAATTCTATAAATAAATCCATAAGCTAAAAAACTATTAAACAAACATAATAAAACTAAAATATTGTGAAAATGATGAAAATATCCTTAAATTGACTAAAAATAGAAAAATGTTAAAGTAGAGCTCTAAACGACGGAATTTGAAACCAAAAGTTGGACAATGTCATAAAAAAAAATGTACAGAATAAAAAAAAAACGCTTTCGAATTGTATTCACGGACGAAAATTCGACATATGGGCTACAATTTATGCATATTTTCATAGATACTCTTGATTTTGTCTTTCCAATTATTTATAATTTTCTCACTCTATTTGTCCCGTATTATAATTTGATGTGTCTCAAGTTCTTGGACTTTTATAATCTCCTAGAAATCTATGTTTTTCTTTTTGTCATCCAATTAAACACAAATAATTGTCCATGGCCTTCAAATCTAGAATGGTCATTTAATATTTTGGGTTATTGTTTTATGAAATTAATTGAAATCATACACTTAATTATGGGAATTGTTGAAAAGGGTCCCTAACCTATAGATTGTTGTGCAAATGGTCCCCATCCTTTGAATCTTGGTGCAACCATCCTTAGCCTTCCACTTAATGGTAGAATTGTTCATTTTGGATGGTTTCATTCAGTTGACCCTTACAAGGTCAAAGTTTTCCATAAAAAGACTAAACTGCCCTTATCTTTAGTTAATAAATAAATAAAAATGAAAGATATATATATATATATATATATATATATATATATAACAAAAATAAAAGACAAACCTGTCTCTCATAGTAGTACCTTCATACAATGTACTACTTCGAGAATTGTGGCATATAAGCAAAATGAAGGTGCTTAAAATACATTTCTAATGCAAACTAATACGGCAACAAAAGTTTTTCAATTCACATGACATGAAAATTTTATTGTGCAGGCACTCAAGTTCAAAATTGATTTCCAAATACGTTCGTGTGATATAATTTCTTAAAATCACATTTAAATTGCATACAAAATATAAATTTTGCTGAGTTAATATATATAATTGAACTTTTGAATTTAGTTGGAGCTCTAAAAGATATTTATTTTTCTTTCACTTCATTGAGTCACTTTCAACTTGCATTGAAGAGACTTTTTAAACTACATTCTGTTTTGCATGTATGGCCTATTTTTTTTTTAATATAATCCATGATTGTATTAGAGATGCTCTTATGTGAGATTGGTTCGTAAGATAAATTGATTTTTCTTTTGTTTCTTATATTTTTTAATTTTCAGTTTTACGTGTTTTATTTTATTTATTTAAGGCACTTTAGCCAAAGTTTGACATTTTAATGGTCAATTGAATGGAAATTGTCGAAAAATACCAATTGTCTATTACGTGAAAGGTTAGACATCACACGTCTGTGCCAAGATTTGAAGGTTAGGGACCGCTTGCGCAGCAACCCTATACGTTAGCAACGATATGTGTTTCTCCTTAACTGTAGCAGGGCAATAATTTCAAAAGATTGTTAGACAACTTTCAATCATTAATCGATGATGCAGGTTTAACCACAGGCCTTGGTGTAGCACTCTTAGCAGCACTGATTGGATTTTTATTCTACAAGCGGCACCAGCGCATCAAGAAAGAGCAAGAACGACTTACTCGAGAACGTGAAGAAATCCTTAATGCTGGTGGTGGCAAATCAGCAAAACTTTTCACTGGAAAAGAAATTAAGAAGGAAACAAATCAATTCTCTAAAGAGCATCTTCTTGGCGTTGGTGGTTTTGGTGAAGTCTACAAAGGAATTCTTGAAGATGGAACAGTTGTGGCAGTCAAATGTGCAAAACTGGGTAACACCAAAGGTACTGAACAAGTTCTAAACGAGATTCGAATACTTTGTCAAGTTAACCACAAGAGCCTTGTCGGCCTCCTTGGCTGCTGCGTTGAGCTTGAACAACCATTACTGGTTTATGAGTACGTTGAGAATGGAGCTCTGTTCGATCATTTAAGTGGTGAAAAGCAGGGATTTCTCTCTTGGCTTCGCCGGCTCAACATTGCCCATGAAACTGCTGAGGGTCTAGTTTATCTTCACTTCGATGCAGTTCCCCGAATCTATCACCGGGATGTGAAATCTAGCAACATTTTGCTCGACTCAAAGCTGAATGCAAAGGTTTCGGATTTCGGATTGGATTTCGGATTATCTCGATTGGTCTACGCAGACTTGAGTTACATATCGACATGTGCTCAGGGTACAATTGGATATATTGATCCCGAGTACTTTAGAAGTTTCCAGTTGACAGAGAAAAGCGACGTCTATAGCTTTGGGGTAGTTTTATTAGAGCTATTGACATCTCAGAAAGTTATTGATTTCAATAGAGAGGATGATGACGTGAGCTTGACCGCTTATGTGCTGAGATTGGTGGAGGAAGAGAGAATAATGGACGTGGTTGATCCAATGTTGACTAGGAAAGGAGTAAGCAACATGGGGTTTCAGAGCATGAAGGCTTTGGGGTTTCTGGCTGTACGATGCTTGAATGAACACAGACAAAACAGACCTTCTATGAAGGAGGTTGCTGAGGAGATTGAATACATTATCAGTATTGCAACATCTGATGTCACTGAGTAGTTATCTATCATGGATATCAAACTATAGACTTTAGTTAATCTTGCTAGGCCAGCTACATTAAGATTACTTAATTGAGTTACTTGACAATCCAATCGACTAAGAACTTCATACTTGATCGTGCTTGATTTCGATCAAGAATAATATAAAACCTTTTTTAGGATACTCGAAATTGTAGAATTGTCGTAGTTTAGTTTAAGATTGTAAATTTTGTTGAAATTACAATTAAAATTCAACAACAGAATAAATAAATTATTCACAATTATATTTCTTTTAATAATCGTAAATCAAAATTTTAATTATAGCATATGTAGATATTCAGTTATTACTTTTGATAGAGGTCGAATCAACAGTTTTCATCACCGCAACATTTCTTTGACCACGATACTTAAAAGTTAAAATCTTAAAACACAAAGTAAGTAATATGTTAGTTTGAGGGTGATGAATTCACCCATTCCTCTATTCGAGATAGGCCATTTTAAAATGTTGTGGCTTGACTTGCCCAACCTAGTTATTTTCATTTTTAAATTAAATTAAACTAAATTAAAATTTTAATTTTTTCACCTCACGAGCTAGTCATGAGAGCCGCATGCAGGTGAAAATGCTAGCTTGCTCACTCCATTTGACATCTTTGCAGTCGTCTATAAAATAAGTCGAGTCCATCTCATTACCATCGCCTCGCCTCAAATCCACCACCTCTCACCACCACGACCACCACCATCGCCACCACTTCAAAACGTTGCTGCCACCTTAAATCCACAGCACACCACCACTTACACCCCAACCCACAAACCAAATATATTTTAAAAAAAAATCAAATAGACTCTAAATCAACAAATTTTCAGAAGACTAAATATATCTGAAATAATCAAAATAAATCGTTATTTCAAGCTAACAAGGAACACCTTCAGCGTAGCCAACCTTTACACCACTCCAACATACACATACAATCTTATATCTACAACAGCTGCCCCTAGGGCAAATCTTCCAGTGGCAAAGGGGAGGGCGGTTAGGGCTCAGCGCGGTAGTGTGCAGAGTTCGATTCCCCGCAAAGGTGGAATTGACTTTGTTGCAAGCGGGAGTTACCATAGGGTTAATAGCCCATGCCTATCCATAAGCTCTCCACCCTGGCTCCTGGGAGGCACATCCTGCGATTTACCTCCTCCACGATGGTCCAGGGCAGGGTCGGTGGGGGGCCCTCAAGGTTGGGGTTCAACCTTTTTATATCTACAACAGCCTACTAGGATCTCATAAATGAAAAGATCAATGAAAAAATTGAACAGGTTTTTTGAGATAAATTCTATAGCTAAAAAAGGAGTGAGTGAGAGTTAAATTCAGAGCGAAGTATTTCAACGAAGACATATTTTTTGTAGAAGGTGATGGATGAATTTGAGAGTGGTGTTGGTAGCTGTAGGCAATGGCTGGCATGTGAAGTTTACGGTAGATTGTGGACATGAAAATTTAGGGGAAAATGTGGGGTGGGTGTAGGGAGAACAATAAAGACACCCCTCCAATAGTGGTGCCAAGTGGAGCCTCTGGATTGACCTGAGATTTTATCCCGGACCAAGTAGCATAACTCGTAGAGAGGAAATGTGTGAGTAGAGAGAGAGAGAGAGAGTGCGTAGAAATATATATAATTTTTTAAAAATTAATTATTACCGAATCATCGAATAAAAAAAATTGTATCTGGTTTTTTAGTTTTAAAAACCTGATTTTTGAAGTTGAAATTTAAAATATTTTCTCTATAAACTTCTCTTATTTCCAGTTTTGAATTTGAATTTTATTTTTTCAAGTTTTGAATAACATATACACTTCCTGATGTAAGGGACATTTCAGAGACATCCCTCCCTATTTAAAAATTACAAAAACTTTCATATTTTGAGTTTTATAATAATACATACCTCCATTAATCACATATCACATTTCTTTTACACAATAGTATAAAAAATAGTGATAAAAATTATTTTAATAAACCATTTTAACACTTTTAACTGAATAAAAAAAAAATTAAAATTAGACCATCAATTTTTCAAAATTTCTTTAATTTGAATATTATATTGGAAAACACAAAATAAAGGGATTCCAATTTTGATTTCATCTTAAGTACTCACTGTATCCCATAAAATGCTTGTTTATATCTTCGTGCTTATTAAGAAAATTTAATTAATGAAGTTGAAAATATAATTTTTTCTTGCATTTTTAATAATATATACCCCTATATTAAATAATGATTTAAATAAGATTAATTTATATTTGTTGATAATAAGGTACATTAAATACGGGCGTATTAAAAAACTAAATAATATATACACTTTTAATAAGGAAAATAACCTATAATTTGGGACATATGAAAAAAAAAATCAAATCTATTTTTATGGAACATAGGGAATAATACTTACAAATTTGATAGAAGAATTGTTAAGAGAGGTGTACTATTTTAAAACTTGAAATAAAGGGTTTTATTAATATGTGAAAAGGGAGTGTCTCGATAATTATTTTAAACTTCAGGAGAAGTATTTATTGTTACATACAAAAATAATTATGATCCACCTGGATGCCACATCCGTCACAACCCACAAATGGAGGTTTTGTTCACGTGCCCACTTGTCATGGAATGAATATTTATATACGAATCGATGAGTCATTCATGAACAAAAGAACGCCTTGCTCGTCCATGCTTGCGTGAACGAAGGTTCCTATAACACTTTAACACTTGACCAGAAACATGATTAAAGACCTAAGAAAAATGGTCATCTCACTACGAATTCTAACAAATCTATCTTGATGTTAGTGCACCATGTCTTTGCATGAAAATAGTGCATTCGTGGGCACATGTTATGAAAATTTAATTATGACTTTCAACAAAGCAATTAAAATATCAATCGTAAAATTAAAATAACTAAAATGCCTCATCAGTCACTTATAAATAGACATTTGTACAACAAGGACTATTGATGTATCTCTCTCGAGTACGAGAAATTGGATTCGGAATATTTAAAATTCATCAGGAAAAAATACTGTCAACTTTAAGAAAATACAATATAAATTTTTAGGTCAACATGCTTTATTCAAAATTTGAAATAAGGGATATTTATGTAAATTTTGTAAAGGGTTGAGTGTCTATGAAATTGTTATAAAACTAAGGAAAGGTATGCGATATTAAAAATTTGAAATGAGCGATGTTTGTATAATTTTAGAGAAATTATATAAACCTCACCCTTAAGGTTAATGACAATCACAGACACCCTTTTTGTTTTTAAAATTTTTAAAAACCTCTTAGTTTCGCATAAATTTATGTTTTCCTTCGCTCCTTTTCTCTTATGTTATACTTATATATTCGATTATATTTGTTTGGTCCCTATTATTTTCAAAATACATTTTTTCTCTCTTATTTTCAACCACACATTTTTTATAAAATAATATTATACGTAAATCTAAAAATTTTCTTTAATTAACTACACATTTTCCATCAAAATACTATTCCAAAATGCACTATCATCGAAGAAATGGGGCTCAAATTTTATCTTTTTTTTTTTAGAAATATTATTTTCTCATTCAATAGACAAAATTATATTTGATTTAATTAAGAAAAAGAAGAATTAAAAAAATGTAAGATTTTAACATTTGATACCAATTTATTGCATTTTTAATATTATGATAATATTAATTTAATTTAGTACAAATATAAAGAGTATAAACTTTTAATGAGGTTTCAATTATATTTATTAAATTATTTTAAAATAGTTACTTGTGTTGATTTTTTAATTATTTATCAATCATATTTGAAAAAAATAAATCTCGTAATTATATTATTTTTACAATAACATTTATAATAGTATTAAAATTTTCTTTTATCTTTATCAATAATTTTAAAAATATTTATTTATGTTGATATGTTAATTGTTGGTCATCGTATTTGAAAAAAAAAGGTCATAATTGATTATTTTATACATTGTAATAGTATTAAAAAATTTAACTAATCTTGTCAAATTATTCTAAAACATTGAACTAATTACTTTTCCATCGTATTTGAAAAAAAAAAGAGGCTTATTTAATAACTTAATAATAAGGTTTGACACTAAATTTGAAATTGAGTAGCTACGATGAAATAAAATCAAATTGAATGATAATGATGATACTAGGTATAAAGTTGGGTGATCATTGGTAAATTTAACCCTACTTTAATACACATATTCAAACCAAATATTTCCAAAAATGAATTGAAAAATCAATATGGATTATCCTGTTCATCAATAACATTAACACCATGAAATTACTATGTCTTCTTTTCAAGTACCAAATTCAATCCCAAAAATGGAGGATAATCTACTTTATAGTTACCCAAGCCACATTAGTATTCTCAGCTTGTATGACCAAAGCAAATAAGCCCATAAAGAGGGAAAAAAAACACACACACACACACAAAGACACAGGGTCTGTCATTATGCAAGAGATAATCAAATAAAACCCACCTCAAAAACCTGATCGAGATGAAAATTTATTTCTTGCAAGAGAAAAAGAAGGTGTAATAATGTGTTTGTTGTGTGTATTTACAATCTTCAAATGAATGGGCCGGAGAAGGCCGGTCTAAACGATGAAGAGGGAAAGACTAGAAAGAAAATTCCGTGGAAGACGTTTTTGCTAGTACCAAAGCAACATAGAATGCATCCGCATTAATTATTAACATTAGCTTCAATTTACCCTTTTAAAATTGATCAAAATTTGGTTAAATGGTTGACTTTTGATCAACCAGTGGAGGGATGGATCAAAATGAAAGATTTGAGATAATGATCGACACAAATAAAAAAATTGAATATAATTTATAAAAAAAAAAAAAAAAAAATTTGATATCGCATATGCAATTACGCCAATTATCTATTACTTTAAAGAAGACTTTTGAGACGTCGTCATTCTTCTAGATGGCCCTGCAAGTCAATGAACATTTTTGTCATTTCTCACTATTTCTTTATAAGAGAATTTCTAGGATTTGGTAAGCTGTCTTTGTTTACTAGGATCTAGAAAATAACCTTTTTTTCTTTTAAACAATTAGAATATTGACAAGTTTTCATAGAATATAATACAGAATTTTGGTCTATTATTGACCCTAAACATGTTACCTTCCTAATGCATTATTGACACTTTTAACATGTTCTTTTTTCTTAACTAATGCACTTTTTAACACTTCAATACATAACATTTTAGACAATTTTTCATTTACTAAGAAGAGGTAATGCCTAAATGTCAAAAATATATTTGAAGATGGTGAAAGAAATAGCAAGTTCGAGACAAAAGACCAAAAATGAAAAATTATGCTCGAAAAATGTTTGACTTTAACATTATTTTAGCGAGAAATTTTAGTAGTGGTCACCCAACTTATATGTTTGTTTCATATTAGTTACTTCAATTAGTTTTAATTTAATCATCCAACATACATATATCATATCAATTCGATTGTTCCGTTTTAAAATTCTACCAAAATTGATGGAACTCATGTCTAGTTCGATGAAATTCGTGATCTTATAAGTACGATGTACGACATGTCTTAATTATCTAATAAAATTGATCAAATATATATGCACTCATTTACTACCATTGAAATTTCGCCCTTTCAAAACAAAACATAAAAATTGTACTTTCTAGCGCTTTAAAAAGATGGTGTTGTCAAAAATATAACTTGGGTTATGAATTATGTTGACCAAGATATATATTTCATCATTATTTCATTACATTGTAAACAATATATCAAATTGAAATAGAATGAAGTTTTGTGGCCAATATGAGAGAAACCTCTTAAGTTGGGTGACCCCTGGTGAAAGATTCCCTTAATTTGCACTCTCACAATTTGGTCTTTAGGCGATAAGGTTAGGTCGCTATTATTACTGAATAATTGATTATATCCCACAATATCATACTGAATCCTCAAATGTCATACATTTGACCTTAAGACAGTTTTAGAAATAAAATTTTACGGGCGCCCACTTCCCACCATCATATATAACACGCAACCACCGCTCTCAACCTTCATCCCGCCACCACTACCGCGGCCGCCTCTTCCCCCAGTATGACGCTTACGGCCTCTAAACCAGTTCTCTTAACAACGGCGGTTGTACTAACCTACGCCGTATGTGCACTGTCCCTCAACGTCTGCCCCAACTGTGGCTCCACCCCAGTCCCCTACCCTCTCAGCACCGCTCCAGACTGCGGCGACCAGTTGTATAAAATCCGATGCAACGCTGGCTCCCTTTTGTTCGACTCCGTCAACAACACTTACCCAATCACTTCTATCTCCCCATCTATTCAACGCCTCACCATTGCTCCCTCTCCTTTCCTCGCTAACACCTGCATCGCATCTGATCTCCCGTCCAACGGCCTTCAGCTCAACTCCTCCGCCCCCTTCAACATAACCGGCAGTAACACCATATTCTACCTCAATTGCTCCGACAACATAATGAACTCCCCTTTAAACTGCACCTCCAACAGCCTCTGCCACGTGTACATCAACGGCACTGCCGGGAGTGGCTGTGTTGATGCGCCTCTGTGTTGCGCGTTCAGGGCAGGAGGATCGACAACGGCTTATAGGATACGAGTCAGGGCTTCGGGTTGCAAGGCGTACAGGAGCTTCGTGAATTTGGATTACGGATTGCCGGTAAGCAGGTGGCCGCCGCCTGGAGTGGAATTGCAGTGGGTTTTGCCAGTAGAGCCAACCTGCAGGGCACAAGGGGATTGCGATTCGAAATCCACTTGTGGACCCGACCCGAACTCTGCTGGTGGGGTCAGCAGGTGCTTTTGTAACTCCGGGTTGCAATGGGACCCGGTTGCTGGACTGTGTGCGACAGGTAAGTCCCTCAACGTTGCTTTTACTATTTTTTAGATTTGTGTATTTGACCCGTGTTATTTTGAAAGAATTGATTTTGGAATAGTAGATTGATGGAGATTATGTGATTGATGTGATGGAAATTGGAAAATATTATTTTATTGGAAAATGTGTGGTTGAAAATGAGTAGAAGAATGAGAATGCAAATTTTAATGTTCTATTAAACTCTCCATTTGTTCTATTTTTAGATTCAGAATAATAAAATTTAAAGGGTAAAAAACATTGTACTCTTCTAAACAAGCAGCATTAAGTGTTACTGTTCAGTGCCTATAAACATGAGGGCTAAAAAAATTGTGCAATCGGATTCATATCAAAACGTGAACCGTATTCTATGATTTTGTGGTTGTCATCTGATTAACTTGATTGCTTCTAATGTGCAGAGTGCAAGGATCCAGATGGTTGTGGTAAAGATCGAACTGGGCTTATAGCAGGTACATATTGTTATATCTTTACATGGTTACCTTCAATTTTCAGACAAGCTTTTGTCACCTTGTAAACAATCTTTTAAATTTTGGTTTGGTTTGTTTGACTGTGTATGAGACTTATGTTCTTATTATGGTATTCTCAGCTGGCCATGACACTTCATTCAATTGAAAATTACCCATGTTTTCGTCTACTATTAGAGCAAAAATAAATTACCACCAATTCGATTACTTTTCAATGAATCACCATGAAATGGAACCAGAATTTTTTTGACTGCCGGTAATTTTCAAAACCAAAGGTGGCTTCCTAAATATCCTCAGTTCTGATCTTGAATAATTGATGCATACACATAGCTGTCAATTTGATATGCCACAGGTTCATTGATGTTATAATTCTGTTTTACTTTTTGCATCCAAGTAGCCAGTCGATAACTTGTCTTTCTTGACCATTTAATGAACCAACGTTTATTACTTTGGGATTACAGTTTTACTGATTAATTCAATTGGCAGAAACCGTTCCCTTAATAGTAACAGGACAGCTAGAAGCTATATAGTCCACTTCCAATTGTGAATTGGTTGCTTACCAATTATTGTTGCGACGGATGCAGGTTTAATTGTAGGCATTTGTGTAGCATTATTTGCGGCGCTAATCGGATTTTTATTCTACAAGAGGCACCAGCGCATCAAGAGAGAGCAAGAACGACTTACCCGAGAACGTGAAGAGATCCTTAATTCTGGTGGTGGAAAATCTGCAAAAGTTTTCACTGGCAAAGAAATTAAGAAGGCAACAAATTACTTCTCCAAAGACCACCTCCTTGGTGCTGGTGGTTATGGTGAAGTCTACAAAGGCATTCTTGAAGATGGAACTGTTGTTGCAGTCAAATGTGCCAAATTGGGCAACACCAAAGGAACCGACCAAGTCCTTAACGAGGTTCGAATACTTTGTCAAGTTAACCACAAGAGCCTCGTCCGCCTCCTTGGCTGTTGCGTTGAGCTTGAACAGCCATTACTGGTTTACGAATATGTCCCAAATGGAACTCTCTTAGATAATTTACAAGGTGGAAATCGGGGGCTTCTCTCTTGGAATCACCGACTCAGCATTGCCCATGCAACTGCTGAGGGACTTGCTTACCTTCATTTCGCTGCAGTTCCTCCCATTTATCACCGGGATGTGAAGTCGAGCAACATTTTGCTTGATGAGAAGATGAAAGCAAAGGTTTCAGATTTCGGGTTATCTCGATTAGCTCATACAGACCTCAGTCACATATCCACTTGTGCTCAGGGTACGCTAGGATACCTCGATCCCGAGTATTACAGGAACTACCAGTTGACAGACAAGAGTGATGTCTACAGCTTTGGGGTTGTATTATTGGAGCTATTGACATCACAGAAAGCGATTGATTTCAATAGACCGCAGGATGATGTGAACTTGGCAGTTTACGTGCAGAGATTGGTTGAGGAGGAGAGGATAATGGATGCAGTTGATCCAATGTTGAAGGAGGGATCAAGCACATTGGAGTTGGAGACGATGAAAGCGTTGGGATTTCTTGCCGTTGGATGCTTGGAGGAACGCAGACAAAACAGGCCTTCAATGAAAGAAGTTGCTGAGGAGATCGAATATATTATCAGTATAGCTGCTGCCAAGGCTACAGATTAGTTCAGACGTAGAGAAGTGCTAAAATTATAGCAGTAGATTTGTATCTGGCTAGATTTTGTGTGTTTGTAAGGGCTGTTACAGCGTATGTGCTTTCATTTATCTTTCCACTTTTCCTCTTTTTTTCCCTGTAAAAATGGAAGCTTGCGTCCAATAGACATGATGGTAAATACAGTTATACAGATACTCCTGTCAATTAATTTAAATAGAAAAAGAAAATCATAATGCTTTAAATACGGTTTACCTAACAAAATCATGCTATAGTGTCAATTATCTTGGCTTTTTCATCTAATTATTTGCTGCCACCCTGAATTATATCACTGCATCATTTAAATTTCTTCAGGCAAAGTGATAAAATCCTACCTAATATATGTCCTTTACATATTCATCAACCTTTATGGTTGTGCTGAATCCGGAATCTCGCTTTGATTTCTTTCGACTTCTACGCCTGAAAAGGAAAATTACATAACCAATCTAAAGTTAATGGGAAAAAATTTATATATTTTTTTGTATATTTCACAATTACAATTAAAGGTATGCAAGCGAGATTTTGAGTCATATTTCTATTCAACCGAACAGTTCAAATTTGTCATAAATGGTCACAGAGTGAAGCGTGTGCGAGAGAGGCTGCAAAATTTCTAGGATGACTTGCTATATGTTCAAAGGAGGTATTGAGAAAAAAGGAACTGAGATAGAGGTTACTTTGCACTAAATATAGCAATATGATGACTTGCTAACCGTTAAAAGAAGTGTGAATGAGTAATTTAGTTTTTCTCACAGGAGTCCTTAAATCATGTTTGGATTAACTCATATGTACTCAACTTATATATATATATATACACACACACACAGGTACTTCACTTTTATCATGAAAAGTTTTCAGCCTCTGGATATAAGCAATATATGCACAATTAAATTCTCACAAGAAACCACCAATAAATAGTTGATAATGTGCTACTTATAGTCATCAATTTAACTTTTATAATTCTATCATGATAAAAATGAATTTGTAGACTTCTTTTTTTTTTCTTTTCTTTTTAAAATATAGGAGTTAACTATTTTAATAATCAGTCAACTTATACTTCACATTCTCATTGAGTTTTGCTCGCTCCATCCGTCATCCATCTCATTGTTGATGTGTCAAATAAAAATTCTACTTGACAAATTCTAATCGTTAGAAAATGAGTAATGCTATTTAACATTACTGGTATTTAACACTGTTATATAAATTGTTGTTCAAGTATTGTTGATTGAGAGATTGAGATATAAATCGTTGTTCAAATTTTGTTAATTGAGAGTTTGAGATATAAAGTTTTGCCTATGCGTACGCACATGCCATTTGGATGTGCGTACACACACTTGGAGTTGAGAAGAACTGATGCAAGATTTTCTCTGCTTTGCGTACGCATGGTTTTGCCTATGCGTACGCACAAGCCAAAAACTAGTCGTTAGGCTGGTTTTTAATTTTTTCATTTTGGCACATTTTGATCAATTTTTCCATCTTTTCATGGATGATTGTCACTTATACGGAGGGATATGATGAAATTCTATAAATAAAGATAGAATTCATGTTTTAGATACACCAATTATCACTTTATACTTTGAGATTTTATCCCCAAACTCTCTCAAAATTAACTTATAATTATTCTTTATATTTTCTTTTTGTTCCTTCCTTCCGAGTTTCAATTGTGCTAATTGCAACTCGGTTTCTAGACTTGAGATCCGCTAAAGCTATTTGCATGTTGGTCCGTTGGCATTCTCATTACCGAGAGGGCACAAATATAACTTTTAGGACAACATTTGATGTGATTCAAGTCTTGTTCTTATATTCTTTTTCTTCCATCTTGTTTTTTGTTTATTACATATATTTCTGGAGTTTCCTGTATTCTCTTTTGGAAGCATCGTTGGAGGCCTTGATATCTACTTCGGCGGACCATTTTCTCAACAGCCTCTTCC
>CAIGRO010116050.1:0-13337 GCA_903798355.1 Fraxinus baroniana | reverse complement strand
AAAAAAAAAAATTAAGTAAAAGAATTATAAAATAATACAAAAATATAAAAAAACAAAAGTTGGAGCATATAGTAAATAGGATATATAGTCATTAGCATATTGAGATATAGACCACCTAAAGAAAGAAGATGTTTAGAAAAAAAAAAGCATTACAGAAGTTAGAAATCACTCCATTTGCAATGGAAAAAAAGAAGCAGCTTAAACTCAAAAAAAAAGTCTAATAGTCAGCATTATCATCACTATTACTAGCATATGAAATCATCATCATCATATCTAATTTCCCTATCATCTTCTCTTTGCTACTCTCAATTTTTATAAAATCATCTTCCTCATTCACCAATTGCAATGTGACCTCANGAAATCATCATCATCATATCTAATTTCCCTATCATCTTCTCTTTGCTACTCTCAATTTTTATAAAATCATCTTCCTCATTCACCAATTGCAATGTGACATTTTCCTTCCCTGTAAATTCAATAAAAAGCAATTTGTTAATATAATTTCTTAAATAAAAGCAAATTTGATTTATAAAAGTATGAATACCTTTTCGTGAAAAAGTTCTTTCCCTAATAGGTTGACTTTGTGTATGCGTAGAACTTTCAATCCCCTTTGATTATGAAAAAATTAGACTAGAGTCGTCGTCATTTACATCGCGTGTGTTTGATGGAGCTCCAATATCGTGATCTGCAATCCATTCATCATCGCCATTTATTATCGGATGGAACTTCCTTTAGAATCAAAGGTCTTCACCCTCTTTAAGTGACTTTAATCGCCTGTGTTGATCTTTGAGCTTCTTGTTATAATTGATGTAAACTAAAGTATGCAATCTCTTTGTTGTCAAACGATTCCTTCTCTTTAGACTCGAGTCGTCATTATTTACATCTGCTGTTTAGTTTTCTAGGTATTTTATTGTTTTGTTTGGGTCCAAAATGCCTTTTTAAATGAGCCATTTTCTTTTTTAAGAAGAACCCTTTCTGATTTCTTTTCATACAATTGAAAAATCAAATTTTAAATGAGGCACACGCCTCATGCTCGTGCCTCAGATTTAGAGGTGTGAGCCTCATATTTTTAGCCTAAAAAATACCGCCTCGAGGCATACTACATGTTCCTCACGGTGAAGCACACCTCACTACCACCTTTTTAAACCATGGGTAGATTCTATTGGTGATGTGTGCAAGCAATATTAATAGCGAGAAAGGATAAAGAATTGAAATTAAACATGATATTTGTTTGTCTTTTCATACCCGACCAATTGTTCCTTATTGGGCTTCATCACTAAAGCTTAACGGTTTAATACATCCAAAGTTCGGAGTAAAGGGACTACTTTTGCTATATATTTCTTGCATTTGCCACAAACACACTGTCATCATATTCAAGGTAAGAAAAGGAGTCTGTTATTCTCACTTGTCAAATAAAAAATATATAATATTTGTGCCACAATTGCCTTTGTGGCTCATTGTTGTTGCATAATGCTAATATGTACTTTTGGTTATGTCAATGTCATTTTAAAGGGCAATGTAAAATTTGTATGCTGCAAAATGAAATAGTAATTTGTTGTCCAGTGGCCCTGTGTACTTTTTTGACAGTTCTAAAAACCTATTGCTCCCTTAGACGTGTGTGTTTACCTCCCTTTTACCTGCTTTTACATTTTTTGGATTTGTATTTCATCTTAAATCTCATCTAGTGATTAAATGAACTACCTAAAGTAATTATATTGGATCATTATGAATTATTCTAGATTCTTTTCTTTATTGGGTGACAATTCATTTCCTTAATTCGTCTTTTCCAGATTCAAGAACAGTGATGGCAGTATTAGGTAAGTATCTTACTCTAATGCCTGCCTATACATAATGTCAAATCTTTGTTCTGAACATCGACAACAGTCAACAATTGTGACTACATCTGAATTATAGGCAATTTCTGCTCTTTTCAGACCCACAAATCCTTCCTAGTATGCAAGTCACCGAATCATTTATTCGTTTATTCCATTCTTATGCAGGACCTGCAGATATGGTTGACAATGTGACCGGTGGATTGAAGCTTTTATAGTGGAAGTTTTGCTATTCTTTGGCCTAAAACGGTGGAAAGTTACAGCTCCATTGAAGAGCTTCTGAGGGGGAACGAGTATTAATTGATTTTGGACATTGAATGTATTGTTGCTGCTGATGATGAAAATTTCAAGTGATGGATCAATTCTTAACCATAAATTGACAATGTTTACTCATTGAATGATTCCAAATATTTTATCATCTGAGCTTTTTTGCCTTCAGTCTTCGGCCGAACATATAATAGATTACTTTCAAATCGTTATTTTAAATGACAAGTTTCGCTTTCAATAATGTTCTCAGGTCGATTAAATCAGAAATTCCGTCTTTTATGATTGTTGTGCACGGCCGCTTTAATGTTGCCAAGAAGCTTTATTTTATTTGCATTTTGCTTTTTTGCACGAGAAGGGTGAACAAAGAACCTATAGCACTTGCTTCATTAACAAATTGATAAATGGTGAAAATATGTTAACTGAATACTTTTAAGGACCAAATAAATTTTGCACAAATTTCAATTGTGAAACTCAATCATTATGAATTGGATGCAAAAAATTATAATTTTGAGCTAAAGAGATATTTGAAACAAAAAGATCCGACCTGCCGGATTCGAACCAGCGACCTAAGGATAAGCTGCTATAAACCAACTACAGTCCTCCGCTCTACCAACTGAGCTAAGGTCGGTTGATGTTACTAAAATCTAATTTTGTATTTTGACCTCTTTATTAGTTAAAGGAATGTATGGAACTGCTGGGAGTACTCAGTGCTAATGATTCTCTCTACACTGGAGATGAGTGTCCCACTTGACATAGCATTTACCGGTTCTTGGAAATGGAAGGTTGCATGTACTAAGTCCATGTATATGGAGTTAATAAGATAGATACTATGTTGAAAAGGAATTTCAATTGCCAAATGGGCATCTGCGGGAACTAGATTTTGGCGCCTATAACTTGCCTGAAAAGGGGGAAAACTTGTTGGCAAAACTGAAGTACACACATCAACAGCTTAATTCCAAAGGGAAACCAATGCAAAAAGTATTTTGGCTTCCAGTTGATGCAATTGGTTCAATATGTCGACCCAACTTCAATTGAGGTGAGGTGAGGTGAGGTGAGGTGAGAGATTTGAGGTGGTTTTGCAGACATTCCGTGGTGTACCATATTTGGCAGGGGCAGGAAACAAACAGGAACCATCAACAGGATTTAGTTTTTTGGCAGCTCTTCATGCTCTTAGTGTTGCAATTGAATTTATCGGTTTAGTCGGGCAGCAGCTAAATCTCGGGCACCACAGTTGATGATAAAAAGAAATTTTTGGGGGCATCTTGGAGAACGGAAGTTGTTGAGAACTCGTGGAAGTAAGCAAAGGCAAGTATAATCAGTCGTATATACAAAACATTGTACCAATTGATATCTGCCCTGTATGCATAATTTATTTCTTGATTTTGATTTTGATTTTGATTTTGATGTAATTTCCTTATCTGTAAAGAAATCAGACAATTAAAACGAGACAAATCACTTCAACATTACACGAAATTATTTCTACTTCCAGCACAAATGCAGAGGCAACAAATTCAATCATCTTATACACGCAGTGAAAACCAACAACTTATTCATAACCCTATTGTAAACTGGACAAAAGTCTGATGACCAGCAATCCCCACAACAGTCAGCAGCCAAACCATACGTGAAAATAATTAGCTAGGATTTGAGGTAGAACTATCCAAACAATTTTATCGTATATATACAGATGATTAGGTGATCAATCTTTAAAGGACTAAGCCCCGAGGAGAAGAGGGTTTCGTATCGCCTGTAGAAGCTTTCAGGGATTCAGAGCTATGAACATGGGCATAACCTTCAGCAGTGTTCTTTCCATGTTCTTCCTCGATCACTTTTTCCTTTGTCTTCTGCCCCACTTCTCCAGCAGCTTTGGTGACCTTATTGAAAGCACCAGTTACCCACGAAACCCCTGTCAAAATATGTCGGTTCTTCATGATGGTTGATCCAGCATTGCTAACCGTCTGCTCAGCAGCCGTAAAAGCTGATTTTGTCTTCTCAGAAACATGAAACTTCTGGTCCATTTCCTTCACTTTATCATTTACCATGGTTGCCCCCATGCCGATTTTCTCGCTCAATCCAATCTTTTGGTCCAAAGAAGTTACTTTAGCTGAAGCAGTGGAAGTGAACTTGTGCTTCTCATCCAAACCCTTGGCCCTGCTAAGCGCATCCTTCCCCAAGATAAAGCCCTTAGCCAGCATGCTGCTGACAACATCTTCCGCCTTTTGAACAGCAGATCCAGTGTTACTTACATTCTTGTTTTCTGCAGCCTGAAGACATAAACAGTCCAGCTAAATGAGAAACAGCACATCTGGTGCATGAAAATTAAATAACATGTCAAGAGAACATATTGGTACAGATGCTATAGCTTGAGGTGGAAGTATATAATCTGGTGCAAGGGCTATGTCAACTGGTTGATCAACAATGGTAGCTCCCTGAAAAATCAAATGCATGGAATCTTCAAAACTGAGAGAATAAATAACAAGGGAAGATTTTTCACCGTTTCTTGTAAAGTTCAAGAACGCCGCAAAATAAGATTACACAATCATCACTTAACTAAAAAACATGAACTATGCCATATTGCAATTCAATAGAATAAAATTAAAGAGCTTACTGAGTTAACTGACCAGATCATTAATTTTGTTAGTTGCAACCAAATGATGTTACTAACAAACACTACTTATACTATTCAGTAATACAGATTAAAGACAAGTCATATGAACAAAAATCATCTCAATCATAAGACCAAGAAATGTGCAGAGTACAAGGAGGATTCAGATATTTTGGAGCAAACTCTTCTGAAACATCGAACAGTATCATAAACCATTTTGAGGGATAAGAATCCTTCAATTATGACCGATAATCAACTTCATTATTAAATAATTTTAGCTACAGAAACACAAAACTGAGATGTAAAACACAACCAACCAGATAGCCATATAAGAACAATGGAACCTTATTTTATGTTTAGCAATAAAGCAATTGTTGGAGACTTCTCAAATTCACATATTTAAATCATTATATTAAACCATTAATTCCAACAATAATATCGGTTTGGACTCTCCTCGTATAAAACCTGAAGCTAATACTGAATTTCCTTTAACATGGTAAGGCACAAAGACAAATGAATCAGTGAATTGCAAAGCAAAGTTAGGATGTGTCTGAGCCACATTATTTTGGAAGAATGTATTATGGAATCGTATATTGATGGAGAATGTGTTGTTGAAAAAGAAGGAAAAGTTATTGATGTGATGAAAAATATTATTTTATTGAAGAATGTGTCGTTGAAAATAAGTTGAATAAAGAAAATCAAAATTTTAATGTGTACTAAACAGGAGCTTACCGATAAAAGAACTGCAGTCTCTGCACCATCAGGATCCTTGAAAGTTACAAATGCAGTTTGACATCGCTCATTCTCACTAAAAACAATTGAAGATGAAATGAAGTGATGCTTAGGGAAAAAAATTTGAGTTAAATATAGATGCTCGGTGAAGGGAAAACAATAAAATACTAGAAACAGATACGAAGGCAAAAGAACTTGAAATATTCAAAAGTTAACCTCCTTATTTCAATATGTTCAATCTCCCCGGAAAAGGAAAAGAACTCCTTGATGTCTCGTTCAGCAGCACCTAACGAGAGATTGCTCACTTTCACGGTTTTGATCTGCCATGCAAAGAAAACAAAAGGATGAGAGAGACGAGGTATGAGACACGGTAGGTTTCATGCATAACCTCAAATACTGCTAAACAGCGAATTGTAAGTATCATAACAGGTAGACCAAAAATATTTTTGTATTATACTATTTTTTGATGTTCGTCCGCTTGAGACTAGATTAGTGATTGAGAGATTTTTTTTTATTTTTTTTTTTTTGTCTTTTTGCCGGTGTTGGAGGAGGAGTATACAGTGGGAGACAATTTCAATGTTTTGTTCAACTAAATTTTGAATGTACTTTTATCTGATTTAAGTACAACGCCTTTAATTCACGGAAACAAACAGAGGATTGAAGTTCCTCTAGGCCTATAGACAATCAGGATGATACAAAACTTCAAAGCAAAATAAGGAGATTTTAAGCACTCCCAAACACGCTGAGTCCAGGTAAAAAATTCAGTCTCATAGTTATAATGTTAAAATCAATGACGCAAAGCATTCTGAGTCTTTTCAATGAGTTCAACATTCTACTAAGACCATTAAAGTCTCAAATGAAATGTCTACTCAGCTTGCTGCAATACAATGAATTGCCCAATATACACGTTTTCTGGGGATGTGCCTTTTTTGGGTGCAACATGCTACCAAATAAAGATCATGATATTCAACTCATGCTAACATAACTTCATTCAACAATATTATTTATCGGATCACGGATTTCTGGGAGGAAAGGGAGAAGAAAAAGAACGAAACTGCAATTTTATTAAATATGTCAGAGGTACATATTGCAAAATTATTCCCGTGTGTTGGAATAGTTGCAGCGAAACTAATAAACTCTAAAAGATTCATCAACTTATTCCAATTAGTTTGATAACTCGATAATAATCGTAAACAAAGTTTTTCCCATACGCCATCGAAATTTAATAAGCACTGAATAAAAAATATGAATTAATGAATCGGGTCAAAGAATAAGAACGCGCTGTAACATGAATATGAATTACACAGTTGTATTTGAATCAGAGATGAATATCCATTACTAACCGACATCGTTATACGAACAGCAAATCAATCAGAGGCTATTGGATTGGATTAACAGAGATGGAGGAAATTGATACACAAAGAAATGTTTCTATTTGTCGTATTTATTAGCGACAGGGTTTCGAAGTTTTTAAAGATATTTTCCACGTGCAGTGCGCGAATACGATTTTTAAAAAGATGCTTATGCGACTTTAGTTGAAAATTGGAGGGAACAGGACAGGAGAGAACATGACCGGATAAGGGGTATGCATCCATTCTTACTTTCTGTCTGCAATGAAAGTATGAAACTTCACACTTTATTTTTAATATAAGAAATGGAAAAGGATGGTAGAAATGAATTAAGTTTGTGCATCATTTGAGCTCAGGAGAATTTATGGCTGCTCCAAACACCAATTTTCAATGTAACCACCTGAATCCCAATTTCCCCACTGTCAACAATGACCGATACTTTGCAAACCATCCGATAATCACAATGATCGACCGTTGCTCTAGCACCGAGCACCTCAAACAAATCCATGCGAGAATGCTCCGAACTGGCCTCTTTTTTGATCCTTACTCGGCCAGCAAACTCATTCAAGCATCTGCTTTGTCTCAATTCTCCAGCATTCAGTATGCCCGCAAAGTGTTTGATCAAATTCCCAACCCAAATCTTTACTCTTGGAACGCCCTTATTCGTGCGTATTCTTCGAGTCGTGTTCCCATTCATAGTTTCTTGATGTTCATTCGACTAACTTATGAGGGTAGTGAGAGTCCCAATAAGTTCACTTACCCTTTTGTGATCAAAGCCTTGGCCGAGCTCTCGGATTTGCAGATTGGAAAGGGACTTCATGGAATGGTGGTTAAATTGGGGTTTAATTCCGATTTGTTTGTACTTAATTCATTGATTCATTTTTATGTTGAATGTGGTTGTTTGAAAATGGCATACCAGGTTTTTGTGAGTATTTCGAAAAGGGATGTTGTTTCTTGGAACTCCATGATCAATGGTTTTGCTCAAAGGGATTGTGCTGATGAGGCATTAGATTTGTTCCAAGCAATGGAGGGGGAAGATGTGAAACCGAATGATATAACCATGGTGGGGGTTTTGTCAGCTTGTGGGAAAAAATTGGATTTGGAGTTTGGAAGGTGGGTGCATTCTTATATAGAGAAGAATGGTATAACAATGAGTTTGACTTTGAGTAACGCGGTTGTTGATATGTATACCAAGTGTGGGAGTATCGAAGAAGCTATGAGATTTTTTGACAAAATGGAGGAGAAAGATATCATTTCGTGGACAACTATGCTTGCTGGGTATGCGAGGTTGGGGCATTTTGATGCAGCTAGAAGTCTTCTTTCTGCTATGCCTTGTCAGGATATTGCTCCATGGAATGCTCTTATCTCGGCTTATGAACAAAATGGCAATCCTAAGGAGGCTTTAGCCATTTTTAATGAGTTGCAGCTTAGCAAGAAGGCTAAACCTGATGAAGTCACCCTTGTTAGTACCCTATCAGCCTGTGCTCAATTAGGGGCTATGGATTTGGGTGGGTGGATCCATGTGTACATAAAAAAAGAGGGAGTAAGGTTAAACTGTCATCTCATAACTGCACTGATTGACATGTATTCTAAGTGTGGGGATTTGGAGAAGGCACTTGAAGTATTTCACTCAGTTGACAAGAGAGATGTATTTGTATGGAGTGCTATGATTGCTGGTTTGGCAATGCATGGTTTTGGTAGGGATGCAGTAGAATTGTTATTGAAGATGCAAGAGGCTAATGTGGAGCCTAATTCTGTAACTTTTACCAATTTATTGTCTGCCTGCAGTCACTCAGGACTAGTTGAGGAAGGTAGAGACTTTTTCCGCCAAATGGAGCTAGTTTATAATATCGTGCCTGTTGAGAAGCACTATGCTTGCATGGTTGATATTTTTGGTCGAGCAGGTCTATTGGAGGAAGCCATGGAGTTTATCAAGAACATGCCTATAACCCCGGCTGCTTCTGTCTGGGGGGCTCTGCTTGGGGCATGTAGACTTCATGGGAATGTTGACCTAGCTGAACATGCATGTGCTCGTTTACTTGAATTAGAACCTCAAAATCATGGAGCTTATGTGTCGTTGTCTAATATATATGCCAAATCAGGAAAATGGGACAAGGTTTCAGAGTTGAGGAAGGTAATGAGAGAGAGCGGTCTGAAGAAAGAACCAGGTTGTAGCTCGATTGAGGTTGATGGTATTGTTCACGAGTTTCTAGTCGGAGACAATTCTCACCCTCTATCCAAGAAAATATACTCAAAGTTGGAGGAAATTGCTGCTGGATTAAAATCGGTGGGTTATGTGCCAAATAAGTCACAACTACTGCAACTTGTTGAAGAAGAAGAGATACAGGAACATGCATTACATCTTCACAGTGAAAGGCTAGCTATTGCCTTTGGACTTCTTACTATGAACCCATCTCAACCTATTCGGGTTGTGAAGAATCTTCGTGTTTGTGGAGACTGCCACTCTGTTGCTAAGCTCGTATCTAAACTTTATAATAGGGAAATAATTGTACGAGATCGGTACAGATTTCATCATTTCAAAGGAGGATGTTGCTCTTGTAAGGATTATTGGTGAATATTGTACTCAGATTGGCATCTAAAATTATATTCATTCTCGCATGGACTTAACCTTAGAACTTGAAAGCATTGTAGCCAAGGACTTTCGGTTTAGATGTTCTTCAACTAACGGCACTGTGTGAAGAACATTTACCCATAACTTAATAGGAAAGAGAACTGTAGAAGGTCAAGATGACAAATTTCAGCTAGCCCACCATTCAAGATGTCTAAGCAAGTGTAGATAATTTCTGTAACATTTGCACAGTATCATGTGTTGTACAGTTTTCCATCTAGGATTTAGACCTTAGAAGTACAGTTCACAAACTTCATACAGAGGTCCCCATACATTATTTTCAATAAAGTGGCAAAAGTTGAGATGGATAGCAGTCTAAAAACTTCCCAATGTAATAGAACCACATTCGAGTAGAGGCTTTTTGTGTGCTGCTATTCCACATCGACAAGGCATAAAACCAAAATTCAACATTCGGTATCATTTTGCCAAAAATTCGCCACAAATTCAGCAGCAATCGAAGCAAAATATTGTTGGACAAAATAATAATAGTGAATGAATACCGGCTTAACATATACCGGATGGACACATACGAGACACTAGCTAACCGAATATTAGCCAAACTATTATAAATCAAATAATTTATTAATTACAATAAAACAGAACAAGTAGTCTAAATTGTTTTTTTATTTAAAAAATAATAATAGAATGAATCGAAGTCTGTGTGAACATAGTTTCCTTAAAACAGATTCACCCTTTCACTGTATGTGCTTGAAGTTTAATTCGAGTGTCTGTTTTCCAGAATACAACGAAAAAATCAGTAGAGTCTGAGAATTGCGAACTGACTTAATATCCGAACACTATCACCAAGATCTTAACAAAAAATAAATTATGTATGCAGACCGGAAAATTTTTCTTTTTCTATGCAGAAAAATAATTTTCTTCGTGTGTATACAATGGAGGAAGATGGATGAATAAATAGACTGTGATGGAAAATTAATAGTCAGAAGTTATGTTATTAACCACCATTAATCCGACAGTTAATCTCTCCATTAACACATGTTGTTTCAGGAGTTAAAAGAATTTAAAAGGTTTTAGGAAAAATAAAATAAAGACAAAATGTGGACCCTCCTAAGGGCCAATTTTTGGTCGATTCAGTCCGGCATTCGTGTGCGCAGGTCACGCTCGCACACAAGTTCAAGATCCGAAACCTATTTCGGTCCGTGATTTTCACCCCCCCCTGTGCGTGCACGTGGAGATAGCCTCTATGCTATACATGATTACACCCTTTCAAAGTGCAATCATATTTAAAGTAGTCATGTCTTTATCTATTTTCATAGGTGGGATAACTTTTAAACTAGTTTCCCTCAACACAAACATTTTTCAATGCATTACTTTGAACTCCAATTTTTATTCACTCCGATATCATTTTTTTGTAAGTAAATATATGATTTCGATGTTCTAGTTGAGGAGAACACAAATCAATCTTGATCTTCCAAAATAACCAAACGGGTCTCCCTCAAAATTTATGCTAAAGTCAGTCATTGTATTCATTTTTTCCAACAAACTCCACATGAATGAAAATTGAGAGATGTAGAAAGGGTAGACATAAAGGCTTGGTGATATAGTTCAACCGTTGAAACCTGCATATGATAGGTAGGTAGGTATTACCTTTTGAACATTCCCTTGTGAAAGTATATTTACTTTACTAGTTGATCAGTAGACACAATGTCGTTAAACTGTTCTGCCTTTTATGTAAAAGATGATATACTCCACACCAGATTCTTCCTAACACAATTCAGTTCTTATTGTTATGTTCGTTTTGGCCATGAACATATGTCTGGTTCTGTGAGAGTTCCTAAGAATTGAGCCCCATACAATTCTCTTAGAAACGGCCCAACTTCTCTCTCACATAGGTGATTTCTTATTCCAAGTAACCAGCATTACTTCGCTCTATTTTCGACGCATAAGAATCATTAAAACTTATTGCTTATCATTCATCCTTACGTGCATTAGTGTTGCATCATATTGGGATCTCCAGTCAACTAGGTTGTATTTCCTTTGTATTAACTTATCAGTTCAAGGCTTAAGTCTCATTCGTTTTCATAATTTTCCAACAAACTCTCTGTTTAACCATTTGGTTAGCAGATTCGCAATGTTATCATTTGATCTCACGTAATTTATAGAGATAACTCCAGTTGAAAGTAGTTGCATTATGGTATCGTGTCTACGACGTATATGTCTAGACTTATCATTGTATATGTTACTTTGTACCCTTCCAATTGCTGATCTATCACAATGTATGCAAATTATTGACACAAGTTTCGATCATCTTAGAATATCCTCTAAGAAATTGCGTAACCACTCAACATCTTCACCACATTTATCTAGAGTTATAAACTCAGATTCCATGGTAGATCTAGCTATAACGATTTGTTTAGAGGATTTTCAAGATATAGTTGCACATCCCAATGTGAAAACAAATTGACTATATCCCTCAATGACAGTTGGATATCTAATATAGTGCAATCCAAAATTACGAGTTTATCTTAAGTACCTTAGAATTCTTACTATTTCTTTTTAGTGGTCAGCTCCTGGATTACTCGTGTATCTACTTAGTTTACTAGCTGTGTATGCTATGTCTGATCTTGTACAACTCATCAATATATCAAAATTCCAATAATTATAAAGTATTCTATTTGAGAGACACTCTCACCTTTGTTTTTAGATTCGATGTTGACTCGTTTCTATTGGTGTTCTAGTTATTTCAGTATCATCCTTACTGAAATTTTCTAAATTTTTTTCCACACAATGTGACTGGTTTAGAACGAGTCCATCTAATGTTTTGCTAATTTTAATTCCAAGTATGAGATCAGCTAAACTCATATCTTTCATGTCAAACTTTGAATTTAACATATTTTTAGTGAATTTAATCATCTTATCGTTGCTACCAATAATAAGCATGTCGTCAACGTAAAAACATAAAATGACAAAACCATTTTTGGTGTCTTTGACGTAGACATATTTGTCAAACTTGTTAATCTTAAATCCACATTCCATCATAACATTGTCAAATTTTTAGTGCCACTGTTTTGGAGCTTGTTTCAAGCCATACAACAACTTCACCAATTTATAGACCTTCTTTTCCTATTTTGGTGATGAAAAACTCTTGACCTATTTCATTTAGATTTCTTCTTCTAAATCTCCATTCAGAAAATCAGTTTTAACATCCATTTGATGTACTTCAAGATTTCTCATAGCGTCAATCGGAAGTATTATCCTAATAGATATTATTCTCGTCACTGGAGAATATGTATCACAGTAATCAAGACATTCTCGTTATTTGTAACATTTTATTACATTAGACCGGAATATGTTTTCGATTATTCCATGTGCTTTCATTTTTCTTTTGAAAATCTATTTGTAGCCTAGTGGTTTATTCATTGGAGGAAGATCCACTAGCTCTCATTTATGATTTTACAAAATGTAATCTATTCACTTTTAATGGCCTTTTTCCACCGAGGTCCTTCTGAAGAGTTCACACCTTCTTGAAAGTTTCGAGGTTCACTTTCTAGCATATAAGTCAGAAAATCAGGACCATAAGATTTTTCTGTCATTTTCATTTTACTACGTCTTAGTTCAACTTCAACCTCTTCTTCTAATTCTTGGCCCGACTGTTTTCAAGCATAGTCTCATGTGTCCGTTTAGAAGATCTTACTTTCTCTTTGGATCTATACGAAAATACATGTTCAAAGAATGAAACATTTTTTGATTCCATTTTCGTGTTTTTGTGTATATCTAGGATTTTAGACTAATGCACAATAAACCGATAAACACTACTATTATGTGCGTAGCCTATGAAGATGCAATCTACCGTTTTCGGGCCTATCTTTACCTTCTTTGATGCTGGAATAACCACTTTAGCAAGATACCCCACCCTCGTAAGCATTTATACGAAGATTCTATTCCTTTCCATAACTCATATG
>CAIGRO010116013.1:0-15513 GCA_903798355.1 Fraxinus baroniana | reverse complement strand
AAGTGTTCAAATTGATAACTTTATCGTTGTAAAAGTTATCTTTGTTAGATCTTTATCATAGATCTTTTGTTAGATTAAGAGGTGAAAAAATGCGTCTTTGTAAGTCGTAATGGAATAAAAAAAGCTTCCATTTTCTTCCTTCTTTATAAAACATAGTAATTCTTCCTTGTACAAAAACAGAGTCCGAGAGTTATAAATCCGGTAAGTGCCTATGCATATACGGTAAGTCTAGTGAATATTCGATGATTTGAACTAAAACAGTTAGGAGTGTTAAAACCAGTTAGCATATTGTAAATTCGATGAGTTCCACTCTTTGATTCATAAATCCCTTCAGCAACATTATCATTTTCTATATAAAGTGGTTGCATATTATGTAGAATTCTAGCTTCACTCTGAGAAGCATAGAATAGACCTTATCCAAGGAGATGTTCTCATGACCAGGAGCAGTGGAAACAAAAGAAATCATATTCAGGACCAAGTCCAGCAACGACATAAGTAATTATGTCATCAGATTTAAGTTTCTGAGCAATAGTGAGCTCTTCACAAGATTCTCGATTTGCGTGAAGTAATCCATAGCAAATAGATGTCCTTTGCGAAAAGTGGATAGTTTAGAGTGAATTTGAATAGCTTTGGCCCTAGATTGGGATGTAAAGCATGTTTCAATAGTATGCCAGATGTCATGAGAAGTATTTGATTGGTAGACTTGAGCAAGCACTTCTTCCGTAAGTGAAGGATTGATAGGGCTAAGGATAAGGTTGTCTTATTTAGTCCAACTAGCAAATTCAAGATTGGGAGTATAAGTGCCGTTTTTAGTGAGCTCGGCAGGCTATGTTTTTTATTGTACCATCGACATAGCCGAAGACATCTTGGCCTTTAAGATAAGAGAGCATTTGAGCTTTCCAGACGGGATAATTGGAACGGATGAGCTTTGTGACATTGACGTTTGAGGAATAAGGTTGGGAGAGAGGATGTGTTTGTATTGAAGGAGGTATTGAAATCTGGAGAAGTAAGAAGAGTGAGGAAATTTGACGTTGGTCAGAACTGCTCCGATACCATGTTAAAAATAAGAAGAAGATAAAATGTAATTTTGATTGAATTTCAAGCAAGTGAATACACATATTTATAGTGATAAGGTGCTAAAGTAATGTTAATCTAATCTTCTCGATAAATCTAGTTACAACAAATTGATAAACAGCAGCAAGATCATGTGATAATCTAGTTACAACAAACTGATAAATATCAACAAGAGTCATCTTCAATTTTATCACTGTGGTGAATATATCAATCTAGCTTATGAATTATCTGATTCATTTTAAACCTATATCTTAACACATTACAATAAGGAGCAAAGGTGCTATGTATACAGTAGAGACAACCTCAATACCAAGGATAAATGATAGTGGACCCAAATCTTTCAAAATCGACGACCTAGCTGCAAGAAAAACTTAGAATAATGCTGCTTGAACAGATTCAGGTGACAGGGCTTTTGACAGGTGCTGTGTTGGCAGCACTCATGTGGCAGCCTACTCAGTGATTTTTAAATATCTTGTTTCACCAAAATCTACTTGGACTTGTAAATTATCATCAGTAGACAAAACATTAGATCTTCAGTTATGCCTAACTTTTGAAAGTTAATGAATTTGCATCTTCAAATGTAGACTTGTAGAAGTGCTACAACTAGTGTCCTTGTTCATGTTTTGAGAGATAACATTCATTGCAAGAAGAAGCTATTCCATTCATTTTCCACATGTAGATATCTTTCTCTCTCTTTTTTAAACATAGCAGCTGCTGCAGGTTCTTCGAGTTGAATTAGAAATTCCTAAGCCTTCTTTGGAAGGTCAAGAACCCGTAATGCAATGTATTGTTGAGTACTTGGCTCTTGCCTATTCCATGAAAAGTAAGAGCTTGTTTGAGCCCCATTATAATTTAAGAATGCATTTTGAAATAGTAAATTGATTGAAAATGTGTGGTTAAAAAATGAGAAAAATCTTTGAATTTGTATGTAATATTATTTTATTAAAGAATGAGTGACTGAAAAGAAGAGGGAGAAAATTGTATTTTTAAAATAATGAAAATCAAACAAGTGCTAAAGATGAAAATTATTAGCATCTGGTGTGCGTATGAATCTCATTTCCCTCTCTTTTCCTGATACTTTTCTTCAAAATATAAAACACTTCATTGAGTTTATTGGAACTCTTACTCAATGTTGTGTTGTTCCGTATAAGACCAAATTCGTTCTATTTGGGGAGATGATTGCCAAACATATTTAAACACTATAGAAGGGTGCAAATTTGTTTCAAGAACACATCGTGAAGTCAATAGGTTCAAATTAACATTTTGATCATGTTGATCATCTCGTTACACTGTTCAATCAATTCAGGTAAATCTTCAAGTGTACATATCTTCAAATTGTTCGAAAGAGAAAATTATACTCCAAAAATAACACTTGGCAACGACAATAAGAGATTTCGAATCGAAGCCAAAGGCAAATCAAAACTATTATATTAAGGCGATATACGAAAGGTCGATGTATCAAATATGCAAAGTAGATCGGACTGAAATCAATGTGGAATGTAATTTTTAATCTAAAAATTATGTGAACTAACAAAACTGGAAAATGATTATAGCATCTATAAGAGATTAATTCCAAATTCCAACATCTGGTGTGTGCATATCAGTTAGTCCAGCTAAATTCGAAACAAAATCGATCACATTAGAGTCGATTCATCTAGAGAAATAGATTAAATTTTGTTCAGTCATGAGGAAATATGTATGAACTTGAAATGATTATCATGGTAATAATGATATAATATATCAATTAATTGATCAATAAATTAATATTAAATTTCAAGAATTAAATAATCTATAAATTAATTTATATGCCATGCCATTAAGGATACTTAGCCTCTATTTGACAACCATTAAAAGGAGTTTTTTTTTTTGGTAAAAATGAATTTTGGAATAGTGATTTTTTTAGAGAATGCGTGGTTAAAAAATAAGAAAAAATATAGATTTACATGCAAAATATTTTATTATGCGAATATATGGTTAGAAATATTTTTTTTTTAAAAAAAACAATAGTTATCACGTGGCCTTAGAAATAATATTTTATATAAAATTTTTGTTGTCAAATTGTCGATTATACCCCTACACATATGGTTACCAGATATCTATTGAGAAGTGTATTATAGTACTTGTTCTTGTTGGTCCCAAATTTTCAAACTTAACAAATCAATGCCTCCGAGCAAAACACAAAAAAATAAAATAAAAAACAAAAATAATATTTCGACCAAAGGCCCGGAGGTTCGGTGACCACTATCTAACCCTAATCCCTCATTGAGCATCTGTTATGATTAAACTCAAATACACTAGCATTGCTAAAAATAGGTAAAGTTTCGATTATAAGAACACTGTTCTCAAATTCCTCACAACTTACAAAATCTCCCTAAGAAAGTAATCTCATAAAGAGAAACACTAATTTTTCTTCCTTACTATAACACTCAATATGTACACAAGAAAAACACTCAAAGATTATATAGAGAAGATGAAAAACGAGAGAGAAAGCTACTAGGTTTTCAAGAATGAAACCCTAAAGTCATCAGCTAGCATTTATATGAAACAAGGCCAATTATATCATCCAACGGTGCATATTCAACCACATGTCAGTCGTCCGTTAAAAATGCATTTTCAATTAAAAATGTATACAACCAATTTACAGAATCTTCTACTTATTGGATCAACATTTGGGCCGAAAATTTGGGCCATAGTAACAATCCAACCGACAGCAGATAGGCAGACATTTTAGGCCTCACAAAGTTTATGAACCCCGACTTCTACACTCTCCACCTTTGATGTATTTTGTGATTGTACTTAAGTGGATTCAAACTTAATCACTTAACTTCATGTGCTCTTATTACGTGTTCAAAGAAAAGAAAAATTAGCAAACTTCAAGATTCAATAATCTCAAAGAATCAATGAATTTACTAAGTGGTATTACCTTTGTACCTGCATTAGCATGATTTCCCTTAGTAGGAATTTTGATCAAATTAATATCACCTCTATCAATTATATCTCTAATAAAATGAAATTTAACATCTATATGCTTAGATCAATTATGAAAAATTGGATTTTTGCTTAAGAAAATGACACTTTGATTGTCTAATTAAACCTCTACCTGATTTTCCATAAGTCCCAATTCATTTAATAAGCCTTTTAACCATGGACCTTCTTTTACTACTTTAGTTGCAACTATATATTCAGTCTCAGTTGAAGATAAAGCAAATAGTTTCTGAAGTTGAGACTTCCAGCTCATGCATGTATCATTTATTACATAGAAATATATAGTTGTAAATTTTCTATTGTCTAAATTTTCAACGAAATCAGAATCAACAAAACCTTTCAATTTAATATCATCTTTATCAATTTTGTACATAATGGCCCGTTTGGTATCGATTAAAATTCAATTAAAATTAAAAATATGACCATTATTGGATCTCACTCGTCTAATAAAAGTCAACAATAATGGCTAGTTTTTCAATTTTAATCTGATTTTAATCTCTACCAAACAGGCTTTAAGTCTTAACTGACTTGTACCTTTCAAATATTTGATCAGATTTTTCATAGCTTCTCAATGAAGCTCACCTTGATTATTCATGAATCTACTTTAACACACTTACAAAATGAGCAATATCAGGTCTAGAGCACACCATTACATACACGATAGATCCAATAGCATTGGCATATGGTACATTAATCATTCTTTTAAATATATCTTCAGTTTTAGATAATTGATCAAGAAAAAATCTTTTAACCACCTTTTTAATATAAGATTTTTGCGTTAAAAACACCCTTCCATTAATCTTGTCCCTTTTTATTTCCATGCCTGAAATCTTTCTAGCACGTCCTAAATCCTTCATTTCAAATTCAGACTTCCAACTTTTCTTTTATACAGTTGAGACTAACACGATTATGACCAGCAAGTAACATGTCATGAACATATAAAAAAAGATAGAAAAATTTAGATTCTCCATCCTTTTTAAAATAAAAATAGGGATCATATTCAAATTTCTTGAACTTCAGACCCTGTACAAAAGAGTCAAATTTTTTATACCATTGCTTTTGAGCATATTTTCGTCCATACATGGGTTTATTTAGAAGACACACTAAGTTCTCATTTTTCTTTACTTCAAAACCTTTGGGTTGAGACATATATATGGTTTTATTTAAAGAACTATATGAGAAAAGAAGTCTTCACATCAAGTTATTCTAACTCTAAATCAAATTGAGTTGCAATGGCTAGCAATACTCTTAAATAAATCCATGTATGGACTAGAAGGAGTTCTTATTTGTCTCTTCTCTCTATCGCTAGCATGCTGATAATCTTGTAGACCATGTGTAGGATTCAAGTCTTGATTATCATCCAAATTTTCATCATCGGAAATTATCTGTGGCTTTATTTGAAGTGGCTCCACATCAAAATAAGTTTGATCATGAATATTTTGCTTATCAAGATTAATATGAGTAGTAATGAAATCATTATCAGTTATTTTTTCTCTTGTTTTGTCACCAAGACATGGGAAATCATCTTCATTAAAAATCATAGACATATTTATTATCACTTTATAACCTCTAACATTCCTTAACCATAGTCTATAACCTTTAACTCCTTCACCATATCCTAAGAAAACACACTTCCAAGATCTTGGGCCCAATTTGGTGTCAATATAAAGAGAATAAGCTGCACATCCAAAATCCCCGAGATAGGAATAATTAGGCACTGATCATTACCAAACTTGTTTAGGAACTTTCTTATTTGGAGAGCGGAGAGACATCTATTTATCAAATAGCAGACACTTAGGCAGTTTTAACAAACTCTCCCCAAAATATCTTTGGCAATCCTGAACTAATCAGCATACATCGTCCTTTCAAGAATGGTTATTTTTGCCTAGATTTGCAGTTGTTCTTATTGTAAAGGAACTAGTACTTCCTCGTTTACTGTTTTAATTTTCGTTATTTATTTTCATTGTAAGGGAAATAGTACTTCCTCATTTTTTACTTTCATTATTTTCATGTAACCACGGTATTTCTTCGCCACAAGTGAGGGAAAATTAATAAAATATTGGAGGTCCGACCCTCCTTTAACAAAAAAAATGTTCATTCTTTCAACAATTGCGTTTTGCTGAGAAGTATTGGTCACAGTTCTATGCCTTAAAATTCAATGTTTGCTACAATATTGATCAAATCTTGTATTCCAGAACTCAAGTCCATTATCAGTTCTTAGAATCTTAATCTTCTTACCGGTTTGATTCTCAATTAGTATATTCCATTTTCTAAAGATTGTAAAAGTATCATATTTAGATTTTAATAATAAAATTCAAACCTTCTTAAGTAATCATCTACTATAAGAAGATAGCATCTGTAGCCAAATACTGTAGGTATAGGAGTAGGGCCCCATAAGTTACTATGTATATACTGAAGTACATTTTGAGACTTATGCGTGCCTATCTTGAAAGGCAACCTAACTTGTTTCCCCATAATACAATGTTCGCAGAAGGTTGATTTTTGAACATTGTCACTTCCAAAAACCCCTTGACATGAAAAGGAATTTTAGACCTTTTTTACCAAGATGACCTAGTCTTTTGTACCATAGTGCAAACTTATCAGTATGTGTCACTAAGTTTACAGCACTATTGAGCAAGACATATTTGACTTTTATGACATAGATTCCATTAGTTTTTGGTCACCAGACAATGAGATTTTGATCTCTAATTAAGCTTGTGAAACCATTCTTAATCTATATCTAGTATTTTTCATCATCTAAAATACCTAATAATATAAGATTTATCCTTAGTGCTAGCACATACCTAGTATGTTTTGACATTACATATTGACCATTTTCTAGTTTCAAAACAATATTGCCAATGCCTTTAATTTGGCATGACTCATTGTTTCCAAGTTTCACAAAAACTCCATCAAGATTGGAGAAGTCAGAAAACCAATCAATGTTGGGACTCATATGAAAAGAGCAACCTGAATCTAGATACCCGTTCTAATATGACCTTTCAATTGAAGATACATAGGCTACTCTAACATTAGCCTCTAATTCTTTATAAGAAGCAACAATGGCTAAAGAGCCCTTTTCAGGATTATATCCATTCTTTCAATCATTAGTCTTTTTAAAACAGTTTTTGATAAAATAACTTATTTTTCCACCGTAATAACACTTTTTATTATTTGCTTTTCCTTTATTGGTCTTCTTATCTTTTCCTTTGTTATTACCCCATTTTTTCTTAACAAGATTCTTATCCTCATTGTAATTGGATTGACTAAAATTACTCACTCTTGACTTCAGGTTTTTGATTAGATGAAACATTCTCAACATGAAAGACCTCTTTAAGTTCATATTTCAATTCCAGTTCTCTTTTGACCAGTTCTCTGTTCAAAAGAAAACTGTGAATTATATCAACAGTCAAGTCACTTCTTCCATATTTTAAGGCATTTCTTATATCCTTATATTTCTCACCTAGTTTATTAAGTAGACCAACCAATTTTTGTTCATCAGAGATCTTTTCACCATAGCTTATTAGATCCTGAGCGATCCTATTAAATGTGTCAATGTTTTCTTCTAAATCATTACTAGGATCAAATTTAAAACTAAAAAAATTCTACAGCAGTCCAAAATTCTACAGCAGTTTTAGTTTCCCCTACTTTCCTAATTACATAATCAGATAAGTGAAGAAACATAGTACTCCAGGCTAATTCATGTTGTTCAGTTATCTTATCAACAGATAGATCTTCTGGCTAAGATTCATCAATAGCATTAGCACATTTCAACTGCAGCATAAGAGCTCTAATTTTCTAGCGTCAAAGACTAAAGTTCTCCTTTGCCATCCCAAATCTGAACATCTACTTTAGAAGTCATGCTTTGCAACAGTGTAGTACTTGTAAGATAAAGAATGTAATCCAAATATGGGCAGGAAATATTGATAGCCAGCTATATTTACGCTCTGTAAGCAATGAATAGAGAAGATTCAATGCAAATAATTTAAAAAAAAAAACTTTAACCCGTTATTTTAAAAGAAGGGTTAATTATTCGTTACCATAACTATGAACATAAGAGAAATACTCAAAAAAATGCCAAGAATCAACTCTAGGTTCAGATAGAAGAAAGTTCTTCAAAAAAATATTAACAGATCGTCTCAGATTTGACGTTTACTCTAAAGCAAAAGAGTCAATTAAACACAGATCAAGGTTTTTTTTTTTTTTTTTCACTCTAATACCACTGTTGGTCCCAATTTTTCAAACTTAACAACTTGACGCTTTGTAGCAAAACACAAACAAAAATAAAAGAACATAGAATATTTCGGCCAAAGGTCCTGAAGGTTCGGCGACTGCTATCTATACCTAATCCATCGTTGAGCATCAATTAAGATTAAACACAAATCCACTATCACCACCAAAAATAGGCAAAGTTTTGATTACAAGAACATGCAATTCTCAGATCCCTCACAACTTACAAATCTTCCCAAGAAAGTATTCTCGCAAAGAGAAACACTAATTTTTCTCCTTTAAATAACACTTAGTATGTACAGAAGAAAAAACTCAAAGATCATATAGAGAAGATGGAAAACAAGAGAGAAAGATGCTAGGTTTTCAAGAATAAAACCCTAAAGTCATCAGCCTTGTTTCATTTATATGAAACAAGACCAATTATATCATCCAACATAAAATTATGGATCTTTTGAAAAATCATATTAAACATATTTTGAAAGTAAAAAATACTATGTAAAATTAATTGTCATTTTTTTTAATAGAAAAAGTGACAAAATAAAAAAAAGTGACACATTGTCATTTTTTATTAAAAAATGACATATAATGTCACTTTTATTAAAAGAATGATGTTTGCCACTCAAAAAAATGATAGAAACTTCAAAGAATTGACAAAAAAGTAACAAACATTTAAAAAGTGATAAATTTAATAAAAAGTGACAAACACTAAAAAAAAAGCGACATAAATTCAAAAAAGTGACAAGTTGGCAATTTTCATGTTGGTGTAACACAATTGAATTATTATTTGCCCGGTTGAAGCATGATAGAATACCTTGTCACTTTTCTAAAGTCCAAGTTAAACATCTCTGTAGCACTTCCAAAACATACCACTTTCTTCATGAACCTCAACAGATTTATTGGTGAAAATAAATATAAAAAGTGACAAAAAAAAGTGATATAAACTTAAAAAAGGTCATAGTATACTGATTTGTGCGAGAAACAAAAGATTTTTGAGGATTTTTTTTTCAGTGAAATACTTATTTAAATACTTCTTTCATTTAGAACCCTCTCATGCCAATTTAAAAAAAGTGACCTAAACTTAAAAAAGTGACAGAAGCATAAAAAAGTGACACGAGTTCACAATGTCAACTAACAAGAATTTGACAAAAGCATTGTGCTTCACAAGTAACTCAACTATGACAACTTTATTCCAGTTGCTTCACTATTTCAGCTTTCAGCATACCACACAATCCATAATGCATGGTAACATATTCAAAATTGTGTAAAATTCTGAAAAATTTCATATTAGATTCTTTGCTGACCTCAATGTCTCAAGTCAGGCAAAACCATAGAACATTCACTCAATTGAAGTGAAACATTGTGTATATTGAAATGCTAGCTCAAAAGGAACAACAACTGACAGTAGGAACTACAAAACTGATCATGTCAAGAGATTGAAAAGTTAGCTACTACATAAGAATTGGGGTATATGCAAGGATAATATGCTTAAGTTGTGCTCTAAATCTCTCCCTTTCTCTAATGAAGCTCTCCTTTTCGAGTTATTTCTGAAGTGCATCTTGGTAATGGGTTCACATCAATGATTTGTTTGCAGCACAAATCTCATTCTCCAACTTTTGCCATCACAAGGGGAAAGCTGACAGAACTTGGACTCGATCTCTCAAAAGGAAGCTGATAAGACTAAAATGATGGAATAGTCGACGGAGCTGCCTGCTGTTGAAGTTCCCCACTTCTACCTTAAATATGACTGCTGTAACTTCCATGGAACCTATCATCAAAGGACAAAATTATTAATTTTGAACTTTAATTTTGAACAAAAACAATCGTATACACAATATTCCTCTTTCCGGACATTCTACAAACACCATCGATATACTTAGTATTTTTCCTAATAAATTCGTGATCACGAATTCTCTTAGGCTGCAATTGCATCACGAGAATACAGAAGAACTTTGTGATTTCTATTTCCAGAAAGGTAATGCATTATCATCTCTCATCTACAATATTTTTACTCAATAAAGAACTCGGTTGGATAATCCATTTCCCTTCCATAACTGAGAACTTATTTTACATTTTTCTTCCTTTTTTTCTAGTCTATACGTTCAAAGGAGTGAGCAGGGGTGAAGCACTCTGGGACAAACAACCTTATCAATTTCAACATAATTAAAGGTTCAAGCTATAAAATTACAGTCTTATGGTCTAACAATAAAAGTAACAACGAAATCAAAAGTCAATGCAATTTGAAATTCAAATACCTGCCAGAATATGCTTACCAGAGACTAATATACAGCAAAAGGGTTTATAGTGTCAATTGGATACCTTAAATAAATTCCATACTTGATGTCGACCCTCCAAGTGGAAATAATAGTTAAATCCACATTAAAATAAGCTAATGAAGAGAAGAAAATGTCAAGAAGGATATTAAATGCTCTAGATGATTGCCTCTCCATCTTTAACAAGAGTAGAAATACTAGTCTCATTTGTGCAGAAAACAGAAATTCGATTCCTTAACGACTGGCCCAGAGATTAAAATCGAATTAAAATTGAAAACTATCCGTTATTGTTGACTTTTATTAAACGAACGGCCAATAATGACAATATTTTCAATTTTAATAGGATTTTAATCTCTACCGAACACATTGGAATAAACAATAGAATTCCTTATTAAGTTTTGAAGAAATTCTTTTCTTCTACTTTGATGATGGTTCTTCATCAACTATTTTCCTCTTCAACCCACTTTATTTGCAGAATTCGGAGTCGGAGTTTTTGATTTCGGAGTAGGACTCAGGTGAGAGTTTTTGCGATTGGCGATTTGGGGCTTTTAGGGCTCAATGTTTAAGAGGCCTTCGTAAAGGAGACAAAAGAGGATGTGGAGCTGTGAGGACGATACAGATGAAGGTTCAGAAATGAGAGATGTAGGAGAGAGAACTGAGGTTCTGTAATGAATAACGTGGGAGTGGGTTGAGGTTTGGGGGTTTCAGTAAGGACGTAAATAATACGGTTTATACGAAGTTTAATTTTTATTTATGGAATTAATCTAATTTTTTCAATTTTCAGAGTACTGGGCATAATTTTCCCTTTCTTATAGGGAACAGTTCACAAATCAGGATTTAAATTTTACCAATGCAAAAATCAGATTTCAAGTTTAGAAAATACAAAATTTAGGTATTTATTTATTAATTAAAAATATTTTTATTAATTAAATATAATAATATATAATTAATGGTCACAGATACATAATTATAGGTCACAACTTTTATCGGTTACAGATTATTTCGATATCACAAATCAAAAGTTTTATATGTCAATTTATTTCGTTGGTCAGAGATCAAAAAATTATAGGTCACAATTTATCCATCGGTCACATAATTTCAAATTCTTGGTCACAAATTATCAAATTTTAAAGTCACGGTTTAACGGTTAGTCACAGAGAACCAAATATTTGGTCACATACACCAAAATACCAACCCCTGATCCCGATCCATCACCAATACTTGGTCACAAATCAACCAAATAGTTGTCACAAACACTCTTCATCTCATCGCCACTGTCACCACCAACAATAACAACACAACACCACAACCACAATATCACCACATCGCCACTATTACCACCACCATCTAATAACCAGATTTGAACCAAATACCACCACATCCAACCACACACTCAACATCACCACCAATGAGACTGAACCCACCACATCTACACCACAACTGTCAAACACCACTACAACTAACATCAACACTACCACCACACCCCGATGCAACACCATCACCACAACTCCACTCCGCCACTACACACACACACACCTACCAGGCTACCATTCACAGCCCACACTCCGCTACCACGGCACATACATTCCGCCATTGCACACACACCCACAGTACACACACTCCGCCACGACGATGCTGCCGACGTTTACAGCAACGTCGGAGAGAGAGACAAAAGAGAGTGGGAGAGAGGAAGGGGAGAAAGACTAAGGAGAAGGGAGGAGATGAGAGGGAGGAAGTAAGGAGTAATAAATTAGGATTATTAATTAATGTTTTAATATAGTATCTCATGTTCGAATAAATAAATTTTAGACCTAATTTTTAAAAAGCAATCTTTAAACATGTAATTTCCACTTTCTTACGCGCTTCTTGACTTTACTTGACACCTTACAAACTGTACACAACCTATTAAAATCTTGAACGTGTGGACGGCATTCAACTCCAATCCCACAAATCATGATATTTTTAGAAGGCATCAGAATCAGAAACAGTTAAAAGATCAAGGCCACCAATAATCCAATGGAAACCAAACCCCACAAGTGGCATCATTCGGACAACAAGAATCATCCAACAATTTGATTATAAATTGACCACTCACCTGCCCCTAATCAACTTTGTACCAATCGTTTGCTGCAGACACAGATTCATGGCGGTCCAGGTATAGTAGTAAAGTACTATGTTTATATCACTTGTCGTTAACCCTCATTAATTTCCTCGAATTTTTATTAAAGCTGTGTATTGTTTTCGATAGGCATGGTTTATGCAAGAAAATGGGGAGGATCAGAGGCTCCCACATCACAAGAACCCACCAGAGTATGTTTCAATGGAGGAATTAGAGAAACTTGGAGTTTTGTACTGGCACTTGGACCCGGAGAAATATGAGAATGACCCGGATTTGCAGAAAATTAGAGAGGCCAGAGGCTACAGTTATATGGTCTATGATTTAATTTCATGTTTATTTGCAATTTTTTGGACCCTTCTTGATATAAGTTTTATATAGCTGCCTAATATGTAGTGAAACTTGGTTTGCGAGTATATAACCATTTAGGTATTCGCACAACATGGTCTTAATGGTGAGGTCGTAAGGCTAGGAATTATAGTAGACTGTTATGACTTAGGACCCATTTGGGATAGCTTCTGCTTTCAAGTAGTAGAAGAGAATGAACAAGATCTTTTATTTTTGTTTTGTGTGACAATCCAAAAGCTATTAATCCTATTAACAATTACAATTTTATAATTAATGATAATAATGTATTAGTTGCATTATCATATTAAAATGCTGGGAACAGTTTTCGAGTCTCAAAAGCTCATTTTCCTTCTTAAGAGCCATGCCAAACAAGCACTTAATTACATCTCACATGGCTAAATTAAGGCACTTGGACTAACCTCCTCTTACAATGAGATATACCAACTTGGATGTGACATTTTGCAATTAATTGAGAGCTTTACATCGAATTAGGATAACCTTTTAGATGGATGATAATCTAAGGCCTGAATGTCATGGTGCCATATCCAATGGAAATGGAATTATATTTTTTGAATGGTTTGATTATTTGGAGTCAAAGCTATTAGAGAAGGGATAAACTTATTTATTTTTGTCTACAATACTCCACTCAATTACAAACCATATTTACTTTTTCATAAGAAGACTGACACTGCACGTGTACATTTTCACAATATCAGTGGCATCGAGACTCGAATTCAGAACTTTAACAAGGTGTCACCATAAAATGTAGCATCATCCCAGCTCCATGAATTCTCACATCCTTCCGCAGCTATATGGCAGTTTGAAGTTAATTTTAGAGTGCCTAAATAAGTTTGCTGCAAAAGACAATGTGCAAAGAGAATAATTTGGTGTCCATTTGTTTCTTGAAGTTCTTGATCAGAACTGTATAAGTGAACATGTCCCCATCTCACATTCAGTTGTTATCCTGTTTTCAAGGATTTGTTGGACTTGTGCCCTGAGAAGGTGGAGAACTACGAGCAGAAATTGAAGAATTTTTACACGGAGCACATACACGCGGATGAGGAGATACGTTACTGTCTGGAAGGGAGTGGATATTTCGATGTCAGGGACAAAGATGACCATTGGATTCGCATCTTGATCAAGGCTGGTGACCTTATTGTCTTACCAGCCGGAATTTACCATCGCTTCACCCTTGACACCAGTAACTATATCAAGGTATATATGCATACTCGATTCGTTATGCATTAATCATGATACTGCATTGAAATTATTGCAACTTTGAATCATTTGCCTACTGGTGGAATTAGTACAAGGACCGACCGTCGTTTAATGGCTGCATTTGCTATAACAAACTGAACAGAGACGGCTATATCATAATCATTGGGTTAAAGAACAATAGACATTGTTATTACTTTAGCCACCACACTTTTTTTTTTTCTTTCAAAGTAGCAGTTGAACTTTACTCCATCTGCTTAATTAACCTAAATGCCAACTGGATGTATATTTAACCTTTTAGTTAAAGCGACAGTTAATATGGGTGGTGGATGTATATTTTGTTGATTGCAGTTGATGAGGTTGTTCGTGGGGGAGCCGGTATGGACACCGTTCAATCGGCCACAGGAACATCATCCCTCGAGGATGGAGTACATCAAGAGCTTTTCGGAGAAGGTCAGAGTTCAACTTAAAGCTCACTGAGGAATTTGATGTTTTGGGGGATATTAAAGACGCACTTTATAGATTTATATGCTACTTGGGATATATGATAATATTACTAATTTGCTAATAAAACAAGGGGAAAAAAATGGTTTTGAGGACACTATTTGAACATATTGTACGTTGTTATCTTTATGTAATTCCAACGGTCATTTATGCTACTATACATAAATGGTGTGGCATATCTCAAAATCTCACCTAGTGTGTGTAGGTGTGAAGGGGTTGTGAATATCAAAACGAAAGGTAAAAAAAAGTGGAAATTACACTGGCATAAGATTTTAAAGAGTACAATTCAAAAAACTGGTTTAAGGTTTGGTTATTCGAAATTGGGTGATAATTCTATATTTTAATATTAATAATAATAATATTATAAATTTAAATTAATCTATATATCCACCCACCCAACCATCCTACCTCCATCCACTTCAACCATAATCATTTTTCCTCTCTTCTTTCTGTATATCTCTATCTTCTTTCTATATCTCTACCTTTTCTTTTTATTTTACCCAACACCACAGCCAGAGACGCCGTTGGCAAGGTGCTCATGACTTCGACACAGTGCGCAACAACAATTACTCGTCCTGCATGCACGTCTACGCACCCACCCCCTCTATCTCATTAGATCTCCCTTCTGTCTCTCATCACACACACACCCACACACATACATATATGCTCTTCTTTTGGCTGATTTTTAGTGTAGCGCCCCGAGTTCGTTAAACTCGGATTGCTATGTCATCGTCTTTTGCTCAAATTTTGTCAATCAATTTTGCGAAAATA
>CAIGRO010115989.1:0-12305 GCA_903798355.1 Fraxinus baroniana | reverse complement strand
TAGCCGAATAGCATCCTCAACATCATGGCAAAAAAAAAAAAAAATTCAAGGCAAATTTTACATGTTTCTTTGTTAAAAAATAAGACTGGAAAAAAAGTAAATTAAATATATGTCATTGGGCCCAACAATTTGAATTGAAAAGTACATTGGTTTACATCCACATACTTTTCATTTCCAGACACGTCTCTTCATTTTCTTCTTTTATTCTTTCTTCTTCATTAGTCGTCGTCTTCATAGTCACAAGTCACCATCTTCTTCTCACTCTGCATTTTATCTTCCAGCAATATGCATTTCTTCATTTTTTTACACGTCGCAAGGAACTCTGATACGCATCGGAGATGCACCGGTGTCTGATACGTGTTGAACACCAATACGTTGATGCCGGCAGCGTGTTCGTGCTTCCCATGCTAGAATCATAAAAGAGGATCACGTTGTATTAAAGTTTAATCATTAGCAAGGAAGGTTCAAAGAGAATATATGCATAAAATAATGAATTATAAACATTATAGAAGTTTAAGAATGTCATGAAATAATGGAAGATACCTACCTAGTTAAAGGAAAAAATTATCAAAAAATGAACATATCAAAAATGAGGATGTTCTATGAATTTCCTGTCACAATATAATGAATAAAATTGAAAATGAAGGTATATGCCAAAAAGTGGTTGTGCACCAAATCCAATTAAGAATAAATGAAGAGGACAATTTAAATTGCTGAGACTGTCTTGCATATACTTCGATACGTTCTTGGTTGAAGTACAAATTAGTAAGTAGAGACAGGCTGACATTAACATGGCAAGAGGTGTTGACAAAATGTCCAAGACATGAAATGAGAATTCTAAGATGGAGGTTTGGTATACTAAACTGGATAAGGTAATAATTGAGAACATATGCTTAACAACTAAAGGTGGTACTGATGATGCATAAATTCAGGTGGTTGAAACATATTTTGCATAGACTAAAGAGGCTTGTATGTTCAGGAGAGTGACACGATCTCACTAGATAGGATTATAAGAGGGAGGGGGTAGAGAAAAACTATCATGACCTGTTGTTGTGGTTGCAAAGGATATAGTTGCTTTGAATCTTCATATAGACCTAGCAATGATCGAATGGAGTGACATAAACAGAGTTATGCAGCCGACTCCAAACTTATTGGGAACATTTTGGAGATGAGGTATCCCGTAGCCCTAGTTTGAACAAAATGGTGAAAATTTATTCGTGTAAAAGACCTCAATTGTTTGAGAATTTGATGTTATCATAATTTCTCATATTCAATATTTTTGAAGGATTGATTCTGGTTGCTCCTAAGAATTGTTTTTTCATGTGAGACATTAGGAACATTCTTAAGGCCTCATGTACTTGCTGAATAGTCCTTTCATGCTGATTGGTTTAGGATGATTGCTTAATCGTGGTCTTAGAACTTGGTTATGTGGCACAATACTTTTGTCAGCTTAGAGCTTATTTACCTCATTTTCTACCAGTTTTGTTAGCCCGATTCATCAATTGCTATTACATTTCATAAGGAGTTTTAAGATGTTAAATACTGCAGGCTTTGGGAATTTTATGGCTTCCTGTATTTGCTCTTTGGACCATTAGTTCATGCTAGTTTTTTAAATAATTCTAGTGTTGACTAATTGCTACCTGCACTATATAAAGTTATTTTATGTGCATTCTTCTTTGTTAGAGTTCGTACTTTCTTTGCTCTTCTTGTAAGATCCTGATTATGCATTTGTTCACGTCTGTTTAGGCATGATATGAACACAACTCCTTAGAAACTTTTGTCATTTTGTAGAATGCAACAATGTGGAATCTCACTATCCTCCACTAGACGTTCTTGGGTCAGAGTTCATGCCACTGAATTGTCAGGTAATTCAAATTTAGGACACTATTTTTTTTTATTAAGCGGGTGACATTCTTGCTTTCTTGTCTTCTCTTTTTCAATGTGAACCACCTCAATGATTTCCACCCCTCTTCTCCTCTCTTAGCAGGATGGTCAGGCTTCTTCCAGAGTAGAAGGATCAACTTCTACTATTGGTAAAATTTCAATTAGAACGACTGGAGATGGAAATGGTAGTAACTTGGGTAATGCTCAGTCTGCTGTGACACCAAAAGCTGCTTCATTCAGTTCCAGTCAACTTTTAGCTCAGAGGAAACTATTTTCTGAATCTCAAATAGGTCATACCAGTTTCCAAAGGCTTTTGGAACCAAGCTCTTCTCAGCAACCTGGAATAGGTGCTTACAGAGTTGTTCTTGGGTTTGTGAAAGAAATGGTAATCATTCCTGGTTGTGCTTTTGCATGTGTGGTGAATTTTTTTTGTTAGAAAAAAGCTTGTTAACTTTCTGTTTGCTATATTCACTGAACTTTGATTATTATTATAAAAATTATTTATGTTAACTTTCTGTTTGCCATATTCACTGAACTTTGATTATTATTATAAAAATTCATTATGTTAAACTTTCTGTTTGCCATATTCACTGAACTTTGATTATTATTATAAAAATTCATTATGTTAAACTTTCTGTTTTCTATATTCACTGAACTTAAACTTTGATTATTATTATAAAAATTCATTATGTTATAGTAATTACAATAATGTACCACTTGATCATCGCACACATGTGTTCATACATGCACAAATGTCTCCATCTGCTATGTGGGTGGCTACCTATCTTCTGGTATCAAATTTAGACCTTGGAACCAGAAAATATTGAGATTTTTGTAAGGTTTTCTTGTGCCTCAATGCTGATTGCTTAGTGCTTCTGTTCTATTGACATTTCTTGTGCTTGTTTAAGGTTTCAGTACTGGAAATGAACTGTTTCAAAAAAAAAAAAAAAGTACTCAAAAAAATCAACTTTGTCTAGGAGGAAGACTTTTTCAAAGGTAAAGAATATTGTATTCTGTTAATTAAGAATAAATTTGGAGGAAAGTACTAAAGAGCCCATCAAAAAAAACTTTCTAATCCAAATGATTCATAGAATTTTATGAACAATCTAAAAACCCAAGATTGTCATTTTTCTACTTCCAAGCCCTTTATCTGAAGACAAAAAGAAATAAATGACACCTTCAAATCAATCTACTCAGGAGTACCTAATATAGCCCCACTGCTCCAAAAAGGTCTTGAGTCAAATTTCCCAACAACGAGGGGAGAGGGGATACAAGAATTCAGTATATATCAAGAGTAATTTTATATCACCAAATTACTTTAACTCAGCCAAATTGTCTGGGTATGGCAATATAGGTATATTGGAACTGTTGGATCTATACAAAATCTTTTGGTTTTCTGTATAGGACAATTTTTTTAAGGATTTATTAGTGTTTCCCCTATTACTTTATTTCAATGATTAGAATTATAATTTATGACAGATCCACTTAATTGTAATCATGTCTCAAAGTTTATATAAATGTGGCTTGTTGAGAATTGTTTGTATAGATGTGAGAAACTAGTCTAGAAGGGACATAACACTAATTTATCTGGTAAAATGATACGACTGCATGAAATGTTGGTTAGACTTTAAAAAAGAATTTTTGTCCAAGGTGAAATGAACAAATTCCTTAACCACGTTCAAGAATGCAGTGAGAAGGATCTACATTTTAGGTGGAATTATGTTTTGCTGAAGGTTGATTACTGGATAGTGTTCTCTTTGACCAGCCTGTATGTATAGTTGTTCCAGTTGGTTGAGGTAAGCTGTCTCGCTTGATTATTGAGAAGAGAGATAGATTAGCAATATGTTGAAGTCCATAGGAATATTATTACATTGACAATTGTCAGATGCTAATAGCTATGTCATGGATTATCTCAATTAATTATCCACATTTAATGCTAATGTTGTTCCAACATTCAATGGCTTAGTCCTCTTTTGATTTACTTGGATAAAATTCAACACTCGGGTTGACTAAAATGTATAGAAGATAAAATGTGTTGCTTCTTTCTGGGGCCTTTTTCCATTATTTTCTTTTATCAAAGTAAAAGATTGTATTTTGTCCTTAAATTTAGCTCTTGAAGACACGGAAGCGACTGGAACTTCTTCTTGAGGATCTTCCTTGTGAATATGATCCTTGGGAATATTTCGAAACCTCAGATCAACTTCTTGAACCCCTGCTACTGTGCTACGAATCACTGGTATCTTTCACTATCTAATTGATTTTTATTTCCTTGCCTTGTCTCTCCCCGAAAAATAAGAAGAGGTTAATAAAATAAATGAGTTAGATTTTAGCCAATATATATTACCTTTTGGTATGTAATATTTTGTCTGGAATTGTATTTTTGCAGCAATCTTGTGGGTCTGGAATCCTTGCTGATGGTCGGTTAGGAGACCTAATAAGGCGTGTTGCTACTTTTGGGATGGTGTTAATGAAGCTTGATCTTCGTCAGGTAGTTGGCTAAGATGTTTAACACTATGGGCAAGTTTGGTAAACAATATTAGGCAACTGTAGACTACAATAAACAAGGTTTCAACTTTTTTATTTCTTAATTTCTTATGGATTTTGTCTAGTTCACCTTACCAACAAACACTGTGTTCTAACACTTCTTTTTCTTTTATTTTTTATTTTTTAATCTATAAGGTAGTTCGCCATACCAGAGGATGTCCTTATGTTTCTACGCAATACGTTCTAACAACTCTTCCATGATTTACAGGAATCTGTCAGACATTCAGAAACACTTGACGAAATTACCAGGTATCTGGATATGGGTACCTACAGCGAGTGGGATGAAGATAAGAAACTTGAATTTCTGACAAGAGAGCTGAAAGGGAAGAGGCCTCTAGTTCCCTCAACTATAGAGGTAATTATCTTACTGAAAGTTGTTGTTTGTGAGGGTTTTATCTGCAAATCATATATAGTGAAAATTGTTGCCATTTTCTGCACGATTCTCTACCAAAAATGTTGTCTAATCATGTGGATGGATGGTTGAGTGATGTTTCTACATCCCAAACTCACCCTGAACATGTATAACTTGCTTGTGTAAACATCTACCTTTATCATTCTTTCTCACTTGTAAAGTGGAAGCTGCTTACAGCTTGAATACTATGGTCCAGTATTTGGCCACTAAAGACTTTCTATAGGGCAAGGACTTACACATTTGGAGATATCACACGTGAGACACGCGAACAAGATTTTAAATACTTGTGAGATTGAAGTGATAACCTATTTTCAAGTAAAAAGATTGTACTCGACCATGGAATGTATATCAATTTCTTTACTAAGAAGCAATGCATTTTTTTACCAATAGGGCCCTTTCAATATCTAATAAATAAATTGGTTTTTTTGTTTTACTATGATTTCTGCATTTCTATGGTTGCCTTCCATGTTTATTCAAATGAAGAGAAAACTTGATACCAATTACTTTTCCCAACAGACCTATACAGTTACATACTTGCATGTGCTTATGTCTTAGGAAACTTGTTGCTTTTACCAATTTTATTTTTATTTTTCCCTGTTATTTTTTGGTCAATCTCTGCATAAATGGTGCCACAAAATTGTTTCCTTACATATGTTTTATTTCTTCTATTGTAAGGTTTGCCCCGACGTGAAAGAAGTATTAGACACCTTCAAAGTAGCGGCAGAGTTGGGAAGCGATTCACTTGGAGCATATGTGATTTCTATGGCCTCCAATGTATGAGTTGTAGTTTGTAATAACTCTGCATGCTCTTACTTCATGTTGTGCTTCTTTAAAAGTCTCTCAACAAAGTTTACTAGTTCCTTTTATCAACTACTATTTTTTCTGTATCAATTGGCAGGCTAGTGATGTGCTTGCTGTCGAGCTCTTGCAGAAGGATGCTCGCCTTGCTGTTGCAGGAGAACTTGGCAGAGCATGTCCTGGTGGAATGTAAGACTGAATTTATTTTCTGATGGAAACAACTGGAAGTTTGGAGTTTAAACATAACAAATTATCATCGAAATGCCTGAATTATATTGGACTTACGAAAATAAATTAATTTTACTCGATTGAAGGGATGGATATATGTTCTTAGTTACAATTTAAAAAATTTTGCACCCAAATTCTATTGCCTATTGGTATTATAGAAAAAAACTGCTGTCAATTTTCATTAAGTGCTATAATTGAACTTCAGTCCAACTGTTTTGCTGAGTTCAAATCTGCCAGGATTCATATAGACATCTCTGTTGTTCTAGTGTTCGTACAATGAAACTCTCACCAAAGAAATGTGCTTGCCTTGGAATAGGCTACGAGTAGTTCCTCTGTTTGAAACTGTTAAGGACTTGAGAGAAGCTGGCTCAGTGATCAGAAAACTACTATCAACTGATTGGTACCGTGAACATATCGTCAAGAACCATAATGGGCAGCAGGAGGTACTTGTCCTTAAATTTATCCTGATATTTCAAAGTGTTCATCTTCGGTCCAAGTTTATGCAGTAGTTGCTGTGTACAGGTGATGGTTGGATATTCAGACTCAGGCAAAGATGCTGGCCGCTTTACTGCTGCATGGGAACTCTACAAAGCTCAAGAAGATGTTGTAGCTGCATGCAATGAATACGGTATAAAGGTTACTCTGTTCCATGGGCGTGGAGGGAGTATTGGACGTGGTGGTGGTCCCACGTACCTTGCTATTCAATCCCAACCGCCTGGTTCTGTTATGGTTAGTTTTCAGTTTGTACCTTCCATGAAAAGTCCTATTATCTTCTCACTGGATGTGCTGAATTCACATTCATTGGACATCATTGCATAAATGTTGTACTTTTAATGCATCTTGCCTGAAAACCTGAACTCTAGGTTTCTCCTGTCCTTCAGTTCATTATGCTAAGATTTTTTGCACATTATTGCCAATTGATGCTATATGCATAAGAACAGGTGAAACCATGGCTAACCATGCTGTTGTAGGAAAGTGAATATACATCTAATGGGGTCTGCAAGGTCATATACCAAAAAATAAAATTGAGGCCAGATGAATATGGTCTGATCTTTGCTATGATATGAGTTTATGCCAGCAGCATCACGGGAAACATTTGGTGAACTAAACGAAAGTAATATGAAATAGTGACATATGTTATCATTTCCTTTACCTTTCTTTTATTCCATTCACAGGAAGAACCTCGTGTGGTTTTTTCCACTTCATTTCTCGTCTCTGTTAATGTGATTGCATATTCCACTATTTTGTGAAACGTATGGTCTCGGATAGCTAATTGCATCTCTCTTAAAGCTTGCAATTTTTCGTTTATTTTTATTCTGAGTTAACTGTCTTCAATCTGATGTGGTCTGTTTCTCAATATCATTGGCTGTTTGTTTAAGAATACTGGGATTTCTCTCTTTATTTTTTGTCTCTGTTGATGTGATAGAATCTTCCACATTTTGAGAAACAAATGGTACCAGATAGCTTAGATTGCATATTTCTCTTGAAGCTCGCAATTTTTTGTTTTCCTTAAAAATACTTTCATTCATAAAAGATGAAAGTTATCTGTAATTGTGTTTCCATTTATTTGTAATGAATTTGTAGCATATTCACTAATGGTGAGTTCACTGTCTTCACTGATCACTCTAATGTGATCCATGTCTCAATATCATTGGCCGTTTCTTTAAATGAGCAGGGTACTTTGCGTTCAACCGAGCAAGGAGAAATGGTGCAGGCCAAGTTTGGACTACCACAAATTGCTGTTCGGCAGCTAGAGATCTACACAACAGCCGTCCTTCTGGCTACCTTACGGCCTCCACAGCACCCAAGGGAAGAAAAATGGCGTAGTCTGATGGAGGAGATTTCAAATGTCAGCTGCAATAATTACCGTAGCACAGTTTATGAAAACCCAGAATTTTATGCTTACTTCCATGAGGCTACACCTCAGGCCGAGCTTGCCTTTCTTAACATTGGAAGTCGTCCTACGAGAAGAAAGAATTCAGCTGGAATTGGACATCTAAGGGCAATTCCTTGGATATTTGCATGGACCCAAACTAGATTTGTTCTACCTGCTTGGCTTGGAGTAGGTGCAGGCTTGAAGGGCGTTTGTGAAAAAGGGCATACTGAAGATTTACGCGAAATGTACAAAGAGTGGCCGTTCTTTCAGTCGACTGTGGATCTCATAGAAATGGTTTTGGGGAAAGCGGACATTCACGTGGCCAAGCATTATGATGAAGTTCTTGTGTCTGAGAACCGACAAAAGCTTGGTGCGGAGCTAAGGGCAGAGCTTACAACAGCAGAAAAGTATGTATTGTTAGTTGCGGGACATGAAAAACTATCAGACAACAATCGGAGTCTTCGTAGATTGATTGAGAGCAGGCTGCCTTATCTGAATCCAATGAACATGTTGCAGGTGGAGATATTGAAGAGATTAAGACATGACAATGATAATAACAAACTGCGGGATGCTCTTCTTATAACGATAAATGGCATTGCGGCCGGAATGAGGAACACCGGTTGAACGTCACCAAACACGTTTAGGTGGATTTGTCGATATCCGATGCGTATTTTTTATGTTATTGCTGAAACTAATACGATTTGGTTATTAGTTTATTAGCTTGGATACTCTGTGCATATGCAGTTGGGAAGCCATGGCAAATCGTGGTAGACTGAAGTTGTGTTTCTGAAATGATGAACCACTTTCGACATTTCTAATGTAAGTTACTAAAAAAATTTCACATATAAGTTTATTGAGAATATGACTGATACCGATGCATGGTGAATGACATTTCATAATTTATAATTTAAATTGACAGTATTAAAGACGTTAATTAATTGAAGGTTAACCGATTGTAGCATGGCATCTAGACTTATCCATTTTTTTTCTTTTTTGTTTTATTTAAATGGAAAAGTATATTCGCCATTTCACATATATTTATTGAGAAAAGAGAAGAAAATGAGGTGTTCCGCACTTCGGAGTTCATATAAGGGAGTTTTTCCTCATTTTAAAAAGGTGGGATATTTGGCAATATGTCCATACGTTGAGGGTATTGCGCCAATAAGCCAAAAATTAATATGGTACATAAGATTGAAAATTAATCATCATAATTCTATAACATAGAGATTAATAAAATTGCAGAATAAAAATAAACACACATAAATACGTAAAATTTATAGAGGTTCTCTCAATATAAAATTATGACTTCTTCCATCGTCACAATAATTTTTTATGATTAAAAAATGTTTACAAGAGAAAAAAACACATCTTATTTTCTTCAATCACTCTCTTTTTTAGATGATCGTACTAATCCTAATGACATCTTCCAGTTTATAGGACAAATTAGAGTAAAATCAAAATTACGAGTGCCAAAATCCTAAATTATTTGAGGTCGTTCCACGTACTGACTCAGTATAACGACAATAATTAAGTTCCACAACTTAACACATACTACATACTATTATTTTAGTTCTATGAGAAGGCGTGCCAGCGACTAGAGTCGAGTTTTAAGAATATTGAGTTCGGTATAACCTCATTGAGCACAAACGCGAATATACTACGGCAGTGAACTTAATTGGATGGAACGTCATTCAAATGACTCAATTATTTGGTTCACAAACATCGTTTTGACTTGCTTATCCTAGTGCTCCATTGTTGGCTCATTATACTTGTCAATGCCACCTCAATTTCGTATTAAAGATGTATTTACTGTCTTTATAATTTGGAGAATTCTCCTCTACCAGGCCTGGCAAAGGCCTGGTAGAGGTGCCTCACATGACCCACCTCATAAAACCACCCCCCTCTCCTCACAACTACTTTACCAGACCTCTTCCAGGTCTGGTAGAGTAGCACTACTCTTATAATTTTGAATATATTTTGATTTTTGCTTTTATTATTATCTGGTTTGCGAAGGTGATGTAGACATGTAGTTTGTTGAGAATGAAAGTTTTGTTGGCTTGTGATGTGACGTGTAGTGTGGCTGTGTGGGTCTTGTGTCCACTTACGTGTACAATATTGATTGACAACATCCTGCTTGATATCATCATATCCATCCATTTTAAAAAATTATTTTTTACATCATATGGTAGGATTTTGACAACACATGGTTGTCAACCAATATTGTACACTTTGCATATGTTTAGTTGACTTTTAAGCGATCTTTTGTTTAAAAAACAACCATGCTATTTGTACAATCTTTTTTCACAATTTTGGTTGACAATCATACTTGATAACATCACATTCATCCATTTCAAAAAACTGTTTTTAAAATTAATGGTCCAGATTTTGACAACATCAATGTTGTCATCCATCATTGTCAATCTCAATTGTACAAATAGATTAATTCTTAAAAAAAAAAAATCAAATCGAGGCGTCTTTAATTTTCAAAACAAGAGAAATATTAATTTCTATGCAATAATTTGTTAGTTCAAATAGCATTTAAATTATTATTATGAAATTTAATATCACGTTTTTTATTTGTCGACAACTCGAGTGCCCTAAAGCAAACTAGTGTCTCAATTATTGTCCTTTATACAAATCTTGTCCAATAAGCAATTTCCTTTCGACTTTCTCTCAAGTAGAAACTAAAATGTTTTCTTTTACCTTTAAATATTTAAAACTAATAGAAATAACAAAATTTTGCCAATTGTACCGATAACCTCCAACAAAAATCAAAGTATCGTCGATGGTTGCTGGCCATATTGACGACATTGTCATCCATAATGTCGATGGATGTTCAACAATGATTTCCACTCATATAGTTGGTAACAATAATATCATTGGTCATAACCGATAGAATTTTCATTATTAATTTGCTCCGTTTATCGTCATCATCGAAATGTGCCTTGAACAATATTGCATAAGGTTCCAAAGTTGCTTGAGCCTCATATGGTATTTTATCAAAAAGTATCATTCACATTCAATTGAAGAAAATTTAATGATAATATGCTATCATAATTATGTTCTTAATGATTTATGATTCATATATTTCTTATGAATCTGCTAGTAGCATAGCCGCCACGAACACCAATTTCTTCAATTAATTTTCAAGTCTCAATCAACGAAGATTTTTTCTATTGAATAAAGTGTCAAGTCCAAAAGACCAATAAAAATATCGAAAAAGTTAAGGAAACATTGCGAAATGTACGTTAGAAGCAACATAGAAATTGGCCAGACAAAAGTATTAGTGTTAGAAAGAATTTGGATTAAATTAAGGGATAATTGCAGCAAAAGCCCTAAACCTTTAAAACACTGGTAGACTTTCTTCAAGCTTTTGATTGGTTACAACCGTCACTCCTAACCTTTTGAAACGTTGCAGATGATACCCTTTTGAACAGTTTCCATCCAAAATAACGTCAGTAAACCCAAAAAATTGATTTTGACCACATTTTAATTAATTTTAAAAGGACAAATTGGTAACTATCTATTAATCACGGTATAATAAACAAAAAATATATATATAAAAAGAAAAGAAAAGAAAAGTCAGATCTCTGTTTGGAAGTGAGACGGAGAATTTGGAGATGGTGATGTAGAAGCCATCTACCCAACTTCTAACAATTCCCTAATAAAAGAATTCTGTATTTCAACCTCAAATAATTCCTACAGCCAAATTTCACCCAATAAAATTTCTATAGTTTCCAATCTTTACTAATCAAACCATCAATAAACTTCATCCATTCACAGAAATTAATAAAAAAAAATTCGTATCTAAAGACCAAATCCCTTTCTGAAAACCCAAATTCTGCATATATCAAGAAACAACAAAAAGACTTCCAACTTTCAGTATAACGAAATGGAAGCCAAGTTAAAAAGAACCTAACCAAATTCAAGATTTCTTATTAATAAAAGTGATGAGAAAATCCCAAATTGAGCACACTCAAAAATTGTATATGGATAAGAATGAAAATTCACAATTTTACCGTAAAACTCAAAAGGCCCTAAACATTCAATTTTGAAGCNATAAACTTCATCCATTCACAGAAATTAATAAAAAAAAATTCGTATCTAAAGACCAAATCCCTTTCTGAAAACCCAAATTCTGCATATATCAAGAAACAACAAAAAGACTTCCAACTTTCAGTATAACGAAATGGAAGCCAAGTTAAAAAGAACCTAACCAAATTCAAGATTTCTTATTAATAAAAGTGATGAGAAAATCCCAAATTGAGCACACTCAAAAATTGTATATGGATAAGAATGAAAATTCACAATTTTACCGTAAAACTCAAAAGGCCCTAAACATTCAATTTTGAAGCCAGTACTAAGCGGTCCAGTTTTACTGATTTTTGACAAATTTTCAAATTAAACCGTTTAAACCGATTTCTCAAACCTAAATCAAACCATTTTGAACGGTTTGAAAAAAAAAACTCAAACCTAAACCTAACGGTTTGGTCCGATTTTAAACCGCCTGTTTCGCTGTATATTTTTTTATCTGTCTCCTTTTATAACATTAATTCATTGAAT
>CAIGRO010115940.1:0-22343 GCA_903798355.1 Fraxinus baroniana | reverse complement strand
TTTTAGTTTGTCACCATTGATAAAAAAAAAAAAAAAATCACAACGTTATTCCAAACATTGATTGTCTAAATAAAGTGGAAACTACACAATTATAGTACTCAGTAGAAATCATACATCAATCCCTGTGGGTTCGACATCCTAACTCTATTTCTATATTACAAAACTTGACACCGTACACTTGCGGAATATCACGTTGTAGAAAACGCGTGACATTGGGTTTGGGCGCTCTCTGCGATCTCCTTCTTCATTTTTTTTCTTTCTTTGATGCGTGGCGGTTTGCAGTGGTTGTGTGCGGGGTGTATGGTGGTTGGGTTGCGAGCAGTGATGGTGGTGGATCTGCTGCGAACGCAGCGACGGTGGTGGTGGTTTTGCTACATGCGAGCGTCGCGACTTGGCGGTGGTTGATTTGATGGTGATGGTGGTGTGGTGGATCTAGGCAGTGTTGGTGGTTGTCGGTGATGGCAGCTTGGTGTTGGTGTTGGTAGCGAGGGTGGTGGTGGTAGTTGCTGCGATGAGTTTGGGTGTGGTGGTGGGTAAAAACACCTAAAACACGATTTCAAAATTTTGGATTGTTTTTAATTGAAAACACCCAAAACGACAATTGTCGTTTTGGATTATTTTTTTTTTGTAAATTTTACATTTGTTTTCAAAAACGCATTTTTAAAAATAGGAAAGAGAACATGTTTTCACTCTTTTGAAAAATCGAAAACAGAAAACGGGTTGAAAATGGGAAAGAGAACAACCCCTAAAATTTTTAGAGAACATGTCGGTCACGGTGGATTATGGGCAAGTTTTTTGTCACTTGTTGCAAAAGTTGTTGGTGACGAGCGTAGAAGAAAAAAATGCGAGAAGATCAATTTAAAATAGGTGGTGGTTGTTGGTTTCACGGCAATGGATAAGGAGGTCAATGAGAATGAGTGACAGCAGCGACAATGGGGTCGATGAAGAAACTAAGGGCCTTTTGGAGTACTCATTGTGGACGTTTATTAAAATATCGATTTTGAGCGTTTATAAGTAGTTCAATTTATGGTGATTTTTAATAGTTATTTAGTAAAATTCTCCAACACGTGCTTGGAAGTTTATTATTCAAAGTTTCTAAAAGTTTTTTAAAATAATAAAATTACATATATGCCTCTTAGTGAGTTTTCAATTTATAATTTCTTATTAAATATTTTTTACTCGTAATGATATTTCACTTGTAAATAATTTTTTATGTAAGTTCTTTTTTGAACCCGATTTTTTAAAAACTCATTTTTACTCAAATTCATTTTCAATCGCTTGTTCTCTCAATAAAAAATTTGCTTGTAAACCAAAATGTTTTTCTTACTTTTTATTCAAACATTCTCCAAAAATCACTATTATAAAATAATCATGTTACGGTGTCATAATACTTGACACAATGGTCGACATAATGCCATTTGATGACGCTCTATTGTTGGATTGTTTTGAACACAGACAATTTTTTTCATCCAATCACGTCTTGTCAATTAACATTATGTCACTTCATCTGTCAATTATTTTCTGTCAAAGTAGCATAACCCATTGTAAAACTCATTTCACCAAAAAAAATTATAAGTGAATTTTTGTCCTATTAATAGTAATTTTATTTTATAAGTAATTATGTACACAAACGTTTAATTTATCTTGTAAGTAGTTTTTTTTTTATTTATAAGTAAGTTTAACAATGTTAATTAATTTAGAATTAAAATCAAAGAATATATACGTGACAATGAATGTTAAATTATTTATATTAAATGAATATAATTTAATTTCCAATTGAATGAAATTGTATGTTAATTAGCATACATAGACTCAAATAATGAACTATATTATTGAATGTGAAATTCTAATTAATTTCCAATTGAATGAAATTGTTAATATCAGGGACATGAACGTGGACGTGAATATGAAATTCTAACGAATATTAATTGAATGAATGTGACTATTAATTAATTGAGAATTAATTATAGTATTTATTACATTTTGTAAATTAAATACATATTGAAAAACGAAAAGTATGGTATTATTGAAATAATTAAATTGTATTAGAGCTATAATCGTCCAAAAATGATTATCACTTGGTGTGATATTTAATATATTATAGATTATTAACCACTCGAATTGAAGAGCGATTACTAAATTGCTAATCTTGTAGATTCACGTATTTCATTCGCTCACGAGTATGTACTATGAGTAGCTTGTTAGTTCTAAGAGACGTGTTAAATTGTTAACCAATTCAGAACGTAGATTGGCGAAATTCAAAAAGAGTAATTTATTGCAATTAAATTGAAGTAAAGTGACTTAGTTGCCATAAACCCAATAATAATTTAGCCCCTTTAAATTAAAATCGAATTTTTAATAGGTTTTGATAAAAATTGATGGAATGTGTGGTTGAAAGGTCCTAAGTCCCATGAAATGTGTGGTTAAAATTAATTGTTGACTTGAACTTAAGATTAAAATCAGATTTTAATTTATGCCAAACTGAGACTTAATTTGTTATCACCTTGAATGGTTGGGTTCAAGTCTTTGAGCGAACTTGGGCTTAAATAAAGAAAAAGTTAGGGGTCCTACCCTTATAGGAAGTTATACTAGAACTTGAACACTTTTTTTAAACGGTACTGCCACTGAAACTTTCGATTTCATTTTCTTGTTTCGTTTGTTTAGTGAAGAGCCGAAGATAAAGATACAAAGGCAGATGTTTTCAAACATTTTCCAGTAGCAGGAGGAATCGATAAAATAACCACCACATACTTTCCATTTTCTTCGATTTTCTCTTTAATTGCTTCGTATGAAACACCAATTTCATCTAAAAGTTCTTATATTTAGATAAAGCATTATTCAAACATGATCATAAATTGCTCTTAACTTTTTATTACGATGCACAATTGTGCTCGCCGTGTGACCTTAACATAAGCGTTTGTTTAACCACCACGTGACCTTCAACAAATCTTGTAAAGAACAATTAGGTAGAACCAATGATGTTTTTCAGTAATTTAGGTAATAGTGGGGGTCCAATGTTCAGTGTTCAATTAGTTGAAATGCATCTTTTTTCATTTGACAATGAATCGGTAGTTCTTACTGTCACCTAAACTAGTGATAAACACTAATTTTCAACTTGAGTCGCGAGATTAATATGACTATTTAATCGAGATTTGGATTTCAAATTTTAATTCATAATTGATTGACAACTATAATTAAAAGTTGACGACCGATTTGCAATTATAAAAAAAACCAATTTATGTTTGCATCGACTATTTTGAAAAGTTGACAGGAGAGGATAACAAGGCGATTGTGGTGGCCGCGTCCCACAGTCTTCCACATTTTGCCCTACTTGGTTTGATTTAAAAATCAATTAAAATATCAAGTCAAAGTCAACAATTAATGTTAACCACACGTTTTATCGAACTCATAACTTTTCAACCACGTATTTCATCAACTTTTATTAAAATTTACTAAAAAATTGTTTTTAATATTTATCAAACAGAATCGAATAGTATATTTTAAAAGGTTCAATTTCCATATTCCTACTCAGCCTCGTAATACTTAACCACAGTACAGCTCAATCACCGTCCACGCCCACTTTAAATATAAAAATATTCCATAACTATCCCACAATTCCCGCTTCCTCTCCAAAAAGAAAAAAAACCGAAAACAAAAACCCTTACTCCGCCTCATACGGCGGCTTAAATATTGGGGACCAAATGTCAGAATCAGAACCTCCCCGCCGCAGACCGCCGCCGGCATTGCACAAACAGAATTCATGGTCACCAGATACTGTACGAGAAGAGGCGTGGACCAATCGGAAGAAAAATTATCGGATGAAGCGGGGTAAATTCAGTGTCACAGACGATGATTTGGAAGAGCTCCGGGCGTGCTTTGAGTTGGGGTTCAACTTCGATTCGCCCGATTTGGATCCAAAATTGTCATCTGCTTTTCCAGCGTTAGGATTTTACCATGCTGTGAATCAGCAGTACAGTAATAGCTTTTCTCGGTCTTCGTCTTCTCTTTCTAATTGTGATTCTGTGTCCTCTGTCGGAAGCCCTAGCTCCATTTTCGATCCAGGTAACTTCCACTTAATCGCAGTTGTTAAATATTCTTTTAAATAATAATTGTAACTCTGATTCCTTTTTTTCTATTTTATGTTATGTACATTAAATTTTAATAGATGATGATCCGGCTATAGTGAAGACGAGATTGAAACACTGGGCACGAATTGTAGCCTGTTCGGTTCGCCAATCTTCACCTAACTAATTGGGATTCATCTCGTGTGGGGGAAAGAAGAAAAAAAAAATTGACATCTTCAACCAATTTGTGTATATCTATATCCTAAAATTAAATATTTCGGGATTTGTTTTGTAATTCTACTTTTGGAATATTTAATTTTTTTTCCCTGCTGATTTCCGGTGGATGAAGAAGTTTTTGCCCTGATTGCTAGGGTTATGGTAATTAAATTTGTTTTTATTTTTCAAATTTTCTTTTGGAATTTATATCATATTTATCAGAAGGGAAGTTCTTTTGATCCATATAATCAAGAAATTAACATCAGATGTCCGGTCTGAAAATTTGGGGGAAAAAATAAAAAATAAAAATGTAGGCACTAAATTCGGTATTTTGAAAAATGCAATCAAGCCTTTGTTTGATCCCATTTTTCTCAAAATACAATTTTTCCTCTCTTCTTTTCGACCACACATTATTCAATAAAATAATATTATACGTATTCTAGAAACTTTTCATTCATTTTTAATCACACATTCTCCATCAATCTACTATTTTAAAATGCATTCTACACAAAAAATGGACCCTAAACTTGAATCTCAAATCCCAATACCTCGTCGTGAGTTTATATCAGGACTTTGGTTAGGATGGGACCTTCAATTGATCAAGTCCTATTGCTCTTGACATTTGGGTGCACCTTGGTCCATGTACAATGGATATCAAACGTGAATTTTGGGAACTGAAGTGTAAAAGAATACACGTCTCATGTAGTGCTAGGTTTTCAAAGAAGATGTTAACTGTTGCTTTTAAAATTTGTCAACGGTTAGGATGTGGAAGAATCTTCATGTTGCTGTCTGCTAAATTATTGCACCATCTTAAAAGAGTTATTTTTTAGAAGTCAATCATTATCAGCTCGTTTGGTACTGATTAAAATTCGATTAAAATTGAAAATATAACTGTTATTGGGTCTCACTCGTCTAATAAAAATCAACAATAACGACTAGTTTTTCAATTTCAATCCGATTTTAATCTGCACCAAACGGGCTCTATATCTATAACACGCGTAGATACATTTTAAGGGTGTGTTTGAACCATATTATAAACTCAAAATTTTTCCTACTTTTTAATCACACGTACTCACAAAATTTACTATTTAAAAACTCATTCTTTCCCAAATAAAAAAAAAAAACTGTAAAAAGGGGCTGATGCTACCAAAAATCGCACCTGTTGAGATCCGAGCCTGACGACTGAGTCCGAGTACGAACAACTTCTTTTGGTACATGAAATAAAAGCGTCGAGAAATGTCCTCGTTGCCTCTCCGATGCTCAAGTCAGAAAGTGAATTACAAGAGCATATGTATGCTGAGAATTATGCTTAAAAACGTACATGTTTAATGGAGATGAACGTTGTATTTATAGAGGTAGGAGGTGTTTCGGAGTGGCAAGAATGTTGGGACATCTGGGAGTTCTAATGTGATTAGAATTGTACTAAGGTAAGTTTTGCGTATCTAGGTGTTTAGGTAAAGGTGGGACTTTAGTGGTAGAAACCCTTTAGGATGGAGCTAGCGCATTATTAACAGGATACTATGTGGCAGATTCAAGGAAAGCACTGGTGCGTGAGGGACCTGTTTATGGAAAGGGGATGTCCCAACAACAATATGTACAGCTCGGGCACAACGATGCCCAAGGAGGTATGCTCGAGAAGGGCAACAATATTGCGGTCAAAACGGTGTTAGAGTCCTCGGGGTACTCCTCGGGTCGGGCTCCAAAGTGGGCGTAATCAGGGGCTAATTTCTATTAAATATTTTGGAAAAAATAATGAACTAATTTTGGTGAAAATGTTAAAGGGTTAAAACTGTAAATTTACAGGATCCCTGTTATTTGGCAGATATCTGATAGACTTGTAGTTGAATCTCTCTCCCTCTCACGCACACTGAATTGATGGCACGTGTGAGCAACTCTCCAATACTGCTCCTCGAAAAAATATCTGCCTGACATTGGCCGAAGATATTATGAGGAAATCTGACGTGTCATCCGGGACTGTTTCTGACACGTGTAAAAGCGTCTCTATGTGGAGCCTTCTTGGACCCCTGACCTTACTCTTTCACCGCCTTCTCTCTCTTGAATAGGGTTTTTTATTCTTTCCTTGATTTCTTCGGCGGCTATTACATAAATTGCATTTTATTTTTATTTGTGGTGTAAATGGAAGAGAATTACAGTCCGGAGAATCAGCCGGATCAGGCGGTTTCTGAAGTGACAGAGTTTCGCGGCAATGAGTTGACTCGGTCGAACTCGGACTTACCCTCTTTGATTGCTGAGAATTACGAAGATGTTACGCGTGGCTCGGCAAATGAAACGCCGGTAATTTTTGCAATTTCTTCTCAATTTTAGTGAATATATGCAGGATCCACTTCTCAATTATTATTATTTTTTTTATAATTTCCTTCTGTCTATCTCTACCTCTCTCTTAATTTGGTAGCTTCATGCAGTAAATTGGTCGGATCTTGTGTAGGGTGATTTGATTTTTAATTATATGCTTCCGGAGTATTAAGTTATATTTTATGTTGAAGTTTTGATGTTTTCTTTTGATCCCGTGTGTACATGTGGCTTTATAGCTGAATAGAGGACTGGGCGAGGAGAAACAAGGGGATTCTCGTAGCGGTGAAGGAAGGAAGAACGAGTCTCTAATGGTGAATTGTTGCATCATTGTTTTCACTTTTCATTTTGTTGGTTGTATTTGGATTGTGTTCGTTATTTGATAAAATGGCTCATGATTAAGAAAAATCTCATGACTAAGATGTGCGTTATTGCATGAGAGAAACCTGGGTGCCGTAATACTCTCCTTGTCGCCTATTTCAATGGAGCCCCACTTATGAATCGTATGTCTCGGGATTGCTTATGGTTTTTTGTTTTTTGTTTTTTTTTATCTCTCCAAAAATTTAAATCTGCCAGTTATGCACGTTGTACTGATACATGTGTTGCATTGCTGTTAGTTATGAGACAAAACAAAGATGGATTGGAATGTCAACTGATTAAGGGGAGTGTCCTCAATTGAAATTGTGATGGATTTTAAAAATCTTTCTAAATTTAGGGTTTTCAATTGAGATTTTAATGAAATTCATTAAAATTTAGATGTCCCCAAGTGAAATTTTAATGAAATCCTTTAAAATTTAGGTATTCTCGGTAACTAGTAGATTTGTAAAGATCTTATTAATGGATGGATTTCAAGTTTAAAAATACATATAATCAAATCTTTTGAAATTTCACCATATTTAATGAAATTCTTATGAAATTTGTGGAAATCTATTCAAATCCACGAAATTCATTAAGATTTATAATATTTTAAAATCCATTAAAATCTTAGTTGAGGACACCCCCATAAGATATTCTGTTAAAAAATTTTGGCCTTCAAGTTAAATCAGAGCCATTAGTGAAAGCTTTTGTATGAGTGCCAGGAGTCATTAGAAGCGTTTTTCTTTAATATGTAGCTTACGAAGTGGAAAGGGAAGGCTTCTATGAGTGTTAGGAGTAGTTGCCGTACTTTTCTTTAATATGGCATGTGCAACAGAGCAGTTTGGTAATTGTATAGAAGGGTCATGTCATGCATTCTATTATTGTTATATGGCTGTATTTGTGTTTTATTGTCTAGAATATGTCATAACATACTGGAAATAAATAACGTGCAATTTGTTATGTCATTTAGAATCCATGAATAACAAAAGGATCTGATCATGATGTATATGTTTCTTGATTTGTTTGTACATCGGGATTAAATTCTTTACTTTATATGCGTGTGTTTGCATGCACTTACTACACTTTGGTTAATCACTGGAATGAGGAAGCATCGTAATTCAATGATAATAGTTGGATATTTCTGAAATTTGGTTGGACTTTGTAAGAGTAAGTTAGAGTTAGCAGAAGCTTCTACACGAGACATAGAAACGATTAGCCCTGCTTCTTTGAATGAGAACTGGATAGCACATTTGGTACAAGCTGTTTAACACACTCTAAATTAGGAGAGTGATTAATTTGCATTTTATTTATAGGAACATCAAACATTTGGTAGCTTGTTATAATGAAAGTCGATCATAAAAATGCTATCATTAATGTAAACCAACCATCTGTTATTCCTGTTCTTTAGTCTTTTAGCTGTGCAAATAACTATTACTTCTGTCACTGAACAAAACCAGTCTTAATCAATCATCTTGAACTGTAATAATTCTGTTAAAATATGCTTTCTCATTTTTTTAAGAGAATATTAGCAATTCGTCTGTTTATGCAAACGTTAGAATTCTTTTAAAATATGTTTCTTTTGAGTCTTCAATGGGCCCAATTCCCTCTAGAAGCAAGCTTAGATATTGGATACTTTTCCAATTAAAATGCTTGGTATTTTTCATTGTTATTAATGGCTTTATTTTTTATTTTCTAGCTGCTGTTTTCATTGATGTGCACTATTTTATTTTCTGTTACTATCACGAAGGGATTACAAACACGGTTTGTCTGTAACGACATCAAAAGTAGATAGAAAATAACATCCAAAACATAGACAAATTTGAGGAAATGTAGATCTCCCAAATAGTGTTTGGTGTTTGATGAACAAATAAACCTCCCAAAACAAACTACATGTTTGCACAGAATTATTCTTTCATTAACGTTTTCATTCCTTGACTTTAAATAGAAGATAATACACACCATTTATCCTAAAACTTAGGAGCATATCTTTGCTTCATTTTAGATACAACCTATTTTCTCTGTTCTATTACAAGATTTCCTATAGAAGTGCAAAGCATTCTCTTAAGTATTCGTCTTTTGCCAGGATGATTGCAAAACATGGACCAATGAGAAGCACAACTTATATCTTAATCATTTGGAAGTGTCATTTGTTATACAGTTGAATCAGTCAATGGGTTTTCTTGCTCAGTGCTTAGAGCAGAACAAGAGTGAGAACATTGTATCTCAAAAGCAGGCTTCCAGTGTCCATAATGCCTCCGAGAAGGTTGAGGACCTAAAACATTATATTCCATTTTGAATATTTATATTGTTGCATACTCTTCCTGATTGCATTGCTACGTGCAATGCCTTTTAAATAAGAAAAGCATGTGGTCATTTATTTTCTTAGCTTTCCTTTTCATGGCATGGCTGCTGGAAAAAGATCAATTATGAGAGGGGACAACCTCTTTTGCATACCTCAACTGATTCTCATGACACACTTAAAAGTGCACGGATATATCGTTCCAGACAAATGAGCAAACAATGTCCTTTGCCGTCAGCTGATATAAAAGAATCTCTGAAGCTTGGAAACATGGATAAACACATAATCAGGAAACGAGTCTCATCTCAACGATTAGCAACATGTTCACGACAACAACTTTCCAGCGACCTCTACCGTGATGATTCATTTGAATTCTTGACAGGTGAATAAAACTCATCCTTGACTTGATTGATTATTTTCTCTTTGCAATTCTTCTTTCTGAGGAGGAGGTATTTCCTGTTATATTTCAAATTCTGATTATGATTAAATGCTTATCTGACCTTTTGTTATATTTTCGTCATTTCATTATTATATTGGAAATATTAACTAATCTATACAATAATGTGGATGGAGGGGGAACGGGATAAATTCAATTGTGTTAAGATATCACTGGACTTCTGTATAATTTGCTTGTTATATAGCCTGCAGCAACAATTTTTTCTCATCTTCTCCTTTACCTTTCATGCATAAGCTATACAGACATGCAGTTCTTTCTGGACATGCATGCAGGTATACTATTCTTTCACATTATATATTCGCGCATGAATAATCGTTCATAAAAACCTATTGTAGATATTATTGTAAAGTTAAACATCTACCTCGGTACATATTGATCTTGATGGTGTGGAAATCTCCAATTACAAATAACTTCTTTCTTATCAGAGTGATTTTAAATTTGTGTTGACTAATCTTAAAGGTTGTTAAATAAATTATTTATTCTTACCTTTTCCTTGAATTTCAATTTCATTAAATTTCAAATTAATTTTTCTTGAAAACCAGGAACAGATTTGTCTTGATCTAATGTAACTCCATGCACAAGCATAACCAATTCAAATGTTGCTGACACCTAGTTACCATGGTTGAGAATGATTGTTTGTACATGTTACTCCTCACTTGAGCCATGTTGTTTAACTTCTGGATTTTATCGCTCCAGTGAAGACGTAATAGTTAAATTAATCCTTGCAAGAAGTTCTAATTGTCTTCAAAGTTGGTTTTTCCTTCGCTGAAATAGAATTCAGTCACATATTGACAAAAAATATCCAAAATTTATTTTTCCCCACTCTTATGCCTTCTTATTTCATTAGTTTTTCTGTTATACATTAGTGCTAATGGAAAACTCGTTTCTTGACTGTTTAGCATCAGCTCGATTTCCCAGTCCATCCTTTGGTGTAGATTTTGTCCATTGTTTGGATTGGTTATCTTTTCCAATCTGTGCATTTGGTCTGATCTGTATTCTGCAACTGCACATTGCTTGCTGTCGAGACTTCGAAGCCTCCTACTATTTCCTGAATTTTCTGTTCTTGATTTGAGCCATTATTTAACGCACACAAGTTCAATCCAGTCCCCCCTCAGTTTTGTACACCCTTTCACAGTTTAGATGAGTAGGTGATGGAAAACCTCATGATTTGCATCTTCGCTTACATATCCAATTCTTCTGTCATTTGACCTGTTATTCCCAACCGTAAGCAACATTTTCAAAATCAAGATAAAAGAAAGTATAGATGAAGAAAGATTGTAAGAAATCAACAATCCCAACCTAAAAAAGGGAGAAAAAGAAATCACTAGCTCTTGGAAAATAAAAATAAATATAAAAACTTGAAAGCTGAGTGCTGAGTGCTGATGGAAGATATAGGAGATGTCGGCCGGGAGTGAATATTAGATATGCAATTATGAGTCCCCTTTCGCATGGATGTCCTTGCTAGCATGGAGCACCTTTTTGTTCAGAGCAGTAACTGAGGACTCCACCGCTTTGTCCTGGATAATAATATCTCCTTTTTAACATTAAATTATAATGCTAATGTTGTCCTTGCTTATGGTACATCTCGTGTATGTTTGATGTCACAATGATTTGCAGCACTGAGGCTAGTTTATCTACTCTGCTTTCTGCTTAATATGTGCCAATAAATATTTCTTTCCTCCCTCTTAACTCATAATTCAACTTCCATTGGTATATGATACCTTGGATCTTGGTTACTTTAAAATGGCAAGATTGTGAAAACAATTTGGGCAATGATAAAAGCAGTCTAGATTGAGCCTGCCATCTGTACTCCATTGTTAAGAGTGTCGTGATTCATAAGAAGCTTCATTAGGAATGCATTCTATGCTACCCAAAATTTAGTCTGAGAATCATCGGGCTTTGTGCAAGTGCTAGAGAATGAGACACCAGAAATTTTGTTATTTTTTTTCTTAATATGTATAATTCTATCTGCATCTAGATGAGATTTTTAGGCATCAACCTGGGTTTTGATGTGGTGTTTGGTATTATCCCCTACTTTGTTATTGATTAAAAAAATTAATACATATTGGAGGGGGACATACCAACCTTACCTCCAGAAAGGGAAAAGAAATGGAATTTTGCCATGCCTGAAGTTTTGTTTTTCAAATAGAATTTATTGATTTACATGCTCCATATAGTTCAGATTCTGTAATTTTTTTTTTATTTTGTAAATGCTATGTTATGAAATTTCTAAATAGTTAGGGATCTTTCAGAGGGTACAGGTCAAAATTTTGTTGACGAGGGCTGTCAAATCAACCACCCGAATATTACCTCTCAGGCTAAAAGGTCGAAGAGAGCATTAGTGGATAGTTCAGACCATGATCAAGTAATTGTAGAATTGAAGTTTTTAATGTACTAAAAACAGCTGAACATTGTGATGATCTCTTATTCATTCCTTCTGGTGTCCTTTCAGATCGTGCCTTGTGGGAAGTGTCCTACAGTAAACAATTCAGCCGTTGATTGTTCAACTGTAGGAGAAGAGCTGGCGCATTGTGAAGGTGTATCAGAAAACTTCGAAAGCTTTGTAAATCCTCCAACCTGATGAAGAAACTCCTTGATATAGTTCGTTTAAACACCAAAATTTATAAGAATGGATAGTTTTTGTTTATTTTGCGAGAAGACAGATCCAGATGGTTAAAAAGGATGCCATACAACAAAGTTTTGCGTATTTAGAAATCGTGGGGGTGCTACGTATATCTTTCTTACAGAAAATAGTAGAAAGAAAATTTAACAACGGGTTACTTGAAAATTTTTCTGTTGACTTTAGTGATGATGTTTGGATGTATGTATAGATGATATATATCTATAGAAACAAGAACTCTCCGTGTTGGATTAGGTTTGTAGGATGAGGTATTCAGAGCATATTTAGTATATAGCATTATTCTTTCTGGCACTATTCAATTCACTTTACAAATATTTTAATTTTTTTTACCTTTATTATGTATCATTACATCTACTCCTTGCAGGCGGATGATTCCAACTCCTCGTAGCAAAATTTTTAGATGGAGACATAACATGAAAAAACCAGACAATTATGGGAAACATATGCCCTCCTCACAAATACAAAAGGTACACACAAACACGTGAAAAATCAATTTACATTTATTATTTATGAAGTATATATAAAGGCGGTTATGGAAATGGCAAACAAGTGTGGAAAGAGACAAACCAAAAATTGTTTCAATAAATGATTTTTTTCCCGTGAATCTTGTGTTCTTATAATTCGAGCCGCCAAGGCACAGAAGATCTAGCTTTATTCTGTGTCGATCCGAACTTGGCTAGATACTATGTACGGTACTACAACAATTGTTTTCTCATACAAAGCCATTTTAGGATCATTTTGGCTCCAAATAGCAGATAAATATTGTTAATCCACCGAGTAAAATAGTCAAAACGGAAAATGGTGCTCCAAAGTCTACCTTCTTGCAAAAAAAAAGGGCATGTAACAAATGTTTTGGATTGAACTAATCGAATTGTTTGGAATTCACAACTCACAAGTGAAAAAAAATAAATCATTTTATCGGTCAAATTGACGTATTATCAAATCATACCCCATTTCTCTCTGCAGCTAGCACTCGAGGAACCATAGGACATTCCATTAGAGCAAGCAAGCGAGGAATTTACTGGCCGTAAAGGGCAAACAATACAAGAAATGCTATTCTTAGCTTTATTCCTTCATTCAAGCAGCGAAGGAAGAGGAGTGGAATGAAAAAGGAAGGGGGAGCAGGGTGAAGATTTCACATCAAAGGGAATTCATATATTTATATAAATAAAAATAAATAGAAAGTCTTGCTCAACATTTTCTACGGTTGTCAACATGTACCTTAGAGGATATCGATGATCGGAGATCTATAAAAGGATTTTATGAGGGCCTATGGTATTGAATGAAGAAGGCGGATGGTGCGTTCATGAAGAGCAAGGACCTCAATTTTCAATAGGAGGTTGAACCGAAGATCTTTGGAAATCGGGGCTACCCAATCTCAATTTTTTGTTTAATACTAAGCCTCCGTTTGACACCCATTAATTTCTCATTCTCTTTCTCATTCTTATTCTCNGAAGATCTTTGGAAATCGGGGCTACCCAATCTCAATTTTTTGTTTAATACTAAGCCTCCGTTTGACACCCATTAATTTCTCATTCTCTTTCTCATTCTTATTCTCATTCTTCATTTCAACCACACATTCTTCAAATAAAATAATATTACACACAAATCAAAAACTTTTCATTACTTTTCCACCACACATTCTCACATCAATCACTATTCCAAAATTTCTATTCTCTAAAAAAATGGGTTTCAAACAGGGGCTAAAGTTGATATTCTTTCCATTTTGGGTCATAAGATCCTCGAGATTAGATTCCTGCTAGATTCATTTTCACGTCGTTTGGTCTAGAGATGGCAAATGGACTCGTTGGCTCGTGAAAACACGAGCCGCGAGCTGCTCGAGTTCGCCAAATGATGAGCCCGAGCATGAGCTAAGCCGCTCACGAGCTCGAGAAAAACTAAAGAAAATTTTTGGAAAAAAAATGAAAAAAAAAAAAAATAATTCAAAAAGCTCGTGGCTCGGCTTGTGAGGTCACGAGCTCGTTGGCCGAATCGAGCTCGCCCACGTGTCTCACGAGCTCAAGCTGAGCTCGTGGGTTGGTTCGGCCCATTGACATCACTTCACTCTTTTCTCCAAATTTCAGTCAAGAGTCAACGTCATCTATTTTGACCTATAGAGATTGCAAACCTAACTGTAAATGATGTCTATCTCTTCATCAAATATGAACTCGAATTCTTTGATTTATTAAATCTAACGGTCAGGTCAAAGTAAGGTGGCTTGCAGTTATTTTTTTTCTTCCAAGTGTAAACGCCGTTTATTAAAAGTTATCTTGGTTCAAAAGGTTGTAAAATGTTTTTTGATATCCATTTCTTAGGTCTTGTAATTTGACCAATCTCTCTAAAGATTCTGTTTTAAGATAAGTGTGAAAACCTTAAAATATAAATTAAGGAACAAATTAGTATGCTTATAATCTTTACAAGCGTGAGGAGCATGTGAGCTACCTCAAATTTGTTTTTGGATTATATTGGATGTATGATAAAGGTGTAAAGTAAGGTGAGTCGCTCATCGTTTCAGATCGTCCCACAAATGAGGCGAGTAGCAAAAACATCATGCGCAGCGCGCTCGTCAACTTGTCATCAACTCGTAATAGATGAGTGAAATTGTATTTTTCAAAGTGTTCTAAAATGCGCCGCCTAGACGCGATGCGGACCGAAAACGCGTCGAATTCGGCCAATGAGTGTAAAAATGCTTCTGGTTCTAAAAGGCGCGATAATGCACGCGCATTATCCCGCTTAATCCCCCCCCCCCCCTTTTTTTTTTTAAATTTTTTTAATGATATATTAAAAATCTATTTTTTTATATAAAAATATATTTAATACCTTAAAATAATAAAAATAATATTAAAAGTACGAAACANCCCCTTTTTTTTGTTAAATTTTTTTAATGATATATTAAAAATCTATTTTTTTATATAAAAATATATTTAATACCTTAAAATAATAAAAATAATATTAAAAGTACGAAACACATTATGACGCATATTCTCCGCATTGACACGCTTAAACTTGTGATTCTTGATTCTCGACCTCGACGCATCGCAACGCGTTACGCATTTTAAAACACTGATTTTTCATTAATCAATAAATAAATAGTGAGCCTCGAACTAGAGATGGCAACGAGGCGGGCTCGCCCCGCCCTGTGAAAAATTAAAAAAAAAAATTTAACTACAAATTTTTGTTTATTGTGAATCATACCCCATTTCTCTCCGCAGCTAGCACTCGAGGAACCATAGGACATTCCATTAGAGCAAGCAAGCGAAGAATTTACTGGCCGTAAAGGGCGAACAATACAATAAATGCTATTCTTAGCTTTATTCTTTCATTCAAGCAGCGAAGGAAGAGGAGTGGAATGAAAAAAGGAGGAGAAGTAGGGTGAGGATTTCACATCCAAGGGAATTCATATATTTATATAAATAAAAATAAATAGAAAGTCTTGCTCAACATTTTATGTCGATTGTCAACATGTACCTCAGAGGATATCGATGATCGGAGATCTATAAAAGGATTTTATGAGGGCATATGGTATTGAATGAAGAAGTGGGATGGTGCGTTCGTGAAGAGCAAGGACCTCAATTCAATAGGAGGTTGAACCAAAGATCTTTGGATATCGGGGCTACCCAATCTCAATTTTTTGTTTAATACTAAAGTTGATATTCTTTCAATTTTGGGTCATAAGATCCTCGAGATTGGATTCCTGCTAGATTCATTTTCACGTTGTTTGGTCTAGAGATGGCAAACAGGCCGAATGTCTCGTCGGCTCATGAAAACAATAGCCGTGAGCTGCTCGAGCTCGTCAAATGACGAGCTCGAGCATGAGCCGAGCCGAGCAGCTCGGGAGCTCAGCTTGTCGAGCGGCTCGTGGGCTCGTGAAAAACTAAAGAAAAATAAAAAAATATATATATATCTCAAAAAGCTTGTGGCTCGCGAGCTCGTCGAGCGACTCGTGGGCTCGTAAAAAACTAAAGAAAAATTTAAAAAATAATAATTCAAAAAGCTTGTGGCTCGCGGCTCGACTCGTGAGCTCACGAGCTCGTGGGCCGAACCGAGCTCGCCACGAGCTGGAGCTCGAGCCGAGCTCGTGGGTTTAATGGTCGAGCCGGCTCGGCTTGGTCCATTGACATCACTCCAAACTCTTTTCTCTAAATTCCAGTCAAGAGTCAACGTAATCTATTTTGACCTATAGAGATTGCAAACCTAACTGTAAATGATGTCTATCTCTTCATCAAATATGAACTCGAATTGTTTGGTTTATTAAATCTAACGGTCAGGTCAAGGTAAAGTGGCTTGCAGTTATTTTTTTCTTCCAAGTGTAAACACCGTTTATTAAAAGTTATCTTGGTTCGAAAGGTTGTAAAATGTTGTTTGATATCCATTTCTTAGGTCTTGTAATTTGACCAATCTCTCTAAACTAAGACAAATTCTATTCACACTTTACCTTAAAATATAAATTAAGGAACAAATTAGTATGCTTATAATCTTTACAAGCGTGAGGAGCATGTGAGCTTCCTCAAATTTGTTTTTGGATTATATTGGATGTATGATAAAGGTGTAAAGGAAGGTGAGTCGCTCATCGTTTCAAATCGTCCCACAAATGAGGCGAGTAGCAAAAACATCTCGAGCTAGAGATGGCAACGGGACAGGCCCGTCCCGCCTCGCTCCTCCCCGTGAAAAATTAAAAAAAATAATTAACTACTAATTTTTGTTTATTATGAATATTTTGTTTTGTTCGTTTACTAATATACAATTTTTTAATTTGCATAATTATAACCAATTTTTCCACTTCTTCAATTTAGTTATTACTTCAAACAATAATTTATTAATAGCAGTTGATGATTAAATAAGAGTAAACTGTGTAAATTTTACAAAAGTTATTTTTTATATTAAATAAAATTTCTTAATCGGTATTAATTTACCCGTGGCCTGCTTAACTATCATTGGACCTGTCACCGGGTCACGTTTCAAATTACCAAAAATCACTTTAATTAAATTACTAATTAATTATTAAAGAGACGTAATCCCCGACATAATTTTTGTGCTTTCTTTGATTTTGTCATAGATGACGTCACTGTCAACCGTCCAGTAGACTCTTTCAACTCACAAACTTCATCCTGCCAAGTGCCAACTCATCATTTTCCACGTCATCCTAGACCCATTCCCCACGTGCCGACATAAATAAACTGTTTTCCTGACAAAAACCCCGTGTATTTTTTGTGTATGAGCTGGCAATATTTCCATATATATAAACCCATTTGAATTTTGACCTCTGTTTCCAACAATAAGAAATTCAGCTACTCAAGGTCAGCGCTCAAGAGACATGCAGAGGTCAGACAAGAGATTCAAACGAGAAGGAAGTACCTCAATGAACAACCCACCGTTGACAACGCCACCAGCGGCGGCGCCACCGCAACGGCTTTCGAGTGAAGAGGAAGTTTCCGTCATGATAGCTGCGTTAAAGAATGTCATTACTGGTGACACCGCCTCTAGTCATTTTGAATATGCTGCTGCCACTTCTTTATCACCTTCTTCAACAAGTCTTTCTCAAGGGTATCAGGTGTTATTTCCAGTTGCTCAAGATACAGAGACTTGCCAGGTTTGCGGAATCCAAGGGTGTTTAGGGTGCAATTATTTTGGACCGACCATGGCGGTGCCGGAGGTGGATGAAAGGAAGAAGAAAAATGTAGTAGTGAAGAAAAAGAAGAATAATTACAGAGGTGTAAGGCAGCGGCCATGGGGAAAATGGGCGGCGGAGATTCGGGATCCTCGCAAGGCAGCAAGAGTGTGGCTTGGTACATTTGAGGCGGCAGAGGATGCAGCGCGGGCTTATGATAAGGCGGCGATTGAGTTTAGAGGTCCAAGAGCAAAGCTTAATTTTCCTTTTGCTGATTACACCGACGCCTCCACCTCTAACCCGGGCTCTGCCTCGGCCGCGGCCGCGGCCGCTGGCAGTCAGGATCAGCAGAAGATGGTGCATCAAGAAAATGAAAGAAATAAGAAGATTCGGACAGAAATGAAAGTTTGGAACAGAAATGAGAATGATTTCTGGGATGTGATTGGAGAAGATGATATTCAAGAATTGATGAACACAAAGATGATGGATTCCAATGGACAAGATTCATCAGATTCTGCCAGCGGGATCTAATTAATTACAACATTAAAAAAACCCATTGTAATTTAGGTTCTTAGACATAAATTTCTGCATTTTTTTTCTTGTGAAAAATGTCACTGCAGAAATTTCCTCTCGATGATTTATACTGTATTGAAGGAAAATTGATCTAATCCGATTGATTACATGAAGCTCACAATAGCAAAGGAATTGAAAAAAGTAGCTTTTTACTATTACATATGTTTTTGCAACTAAAATGTATAACGTGTTTAGAAAACAAAAAAATGAGGAGGAAGACGATTTTCTTTTCTATTCTATTAAAATAACATTATTCTTTTGGAATTTTCACTCCTCCTTCAGTTGAATTTTTTTTTTGAAATAGAATAAAAACAATTTTAAATGAGTTCACTGTCCTCGTGGTTAAATTCAAAGCTTTTTCAAAAGCACTTGTGAACACACCATTTAAACATAATGAAGCTTTTCCTATTTTAGTTATGTCTTGTCCATGATGAGTGGATTAGTTTGTATCATGAATAAAGCGTAAAGCGAATTAAGTGCATGTTTAGTAAAATTTCATTAATTTCTTAATTGGTCAAACTTTAATTTTAACCACGATTTCATTGGTCTGAAAATTGGCAAAAACTTAGTCAAACAATCTGTAATTGTATCAATTAGAGTATGTTTGGTAGATATTAAAATCGGATTAAAATTGAAAAATTAGTCTTTATTGTTGACTTTTATTAGACGAGTGAGACCCAATAACGACCATATTTTCAATTTTAATTGGATTAAAATGACATCAAACAAGCTCTTAGTGTGTTCGATCAACTAGTTCAACGATTTGCAAGGTTTGCATACATGTGCGTGTGTTAAGCAATACTATTTTCGAGGTCTAATCCTATCTTTCAACTGTATATTTACAAAAATAAAGTAAGTTTATGCAATCAACAAGAATGTGCGCTATTAAGTATTAACCCTATTTTATAAATGTCATTCGCATTGAAACACGTGACTGAAAATACAAGACAATAAATTAAGTTTTTATTTGAAGTATATATAATTTTTATCCTTATTCCGTTCTTTATGCTTTTACAAAACTTACCCAGCCAATGGGGGGCCCCACGTGCGCCCCCAGGTGGCCCTGTCACGGTAGCTTAATTCCCAAAACAAGAACAAGAAAGTGGCAAGTGGGGCCCAAAGTGCTGACATACCACCTGAGATTATGAACTTTCCTGACGGGGTCAGGTCGGTCTTAGCCAATTTGTTGTCCAAACATAGAAACGAAAAGCCACTTACATAAGACACGTGCTTAAATTGAGGCACTAACAGATAACATATGAAACATGTGGTCTATTTAATTGAAATAGACTTGTTTAACATTCCCTCGTGCGAATTTATTTTTTCTTAGTGCGATTTTCATTCATAAGCTTTGGTGTCAAATCATATTGAGTTGGTGAAGTGGTTTAGAGAATCGATGAGTGGTGTTTACTGATTCAATATGATCGACATGAAACATAATAATAATTTAATTTTTTTTTTAAATGAAATTTAAACTTGTTAAATTATTAATTTAATTTTAATCAATATGGTAGCTTGTCAACTCGACGAATTTGACGAGATGAACCCTCTACTAATTCAAGCTAGTCGAGTTGGCATAAAAAAGTTTTGATTTAGTCGCTATTAAAAGAAAGTTCTCAATGCTTAGTTACAATTTCTTTCGTTATCTACAATTTCTAAACATCATCTTCTTCATCCTCATATGGCAGTTTAGAATTATGAAAAGTAAGAAATCACTCTCTAATAGAAATTTATATGATGGTTAATTTTCATTTCTTCCATCAATTTGGGGCCTGTTTGACATAACTTTTATTTTATTTTGTTTTTGTTTACTGTATAATAATTTTTGAAAGGAGCTACCTTAATTTCTATTCGGGATCCTTGCAAGGCTGCAAGAGTTTGGCTCGGTACATTTGAGACGGCGAAGGATGTAGTGCGGGCTTATTATATATAGGGTAGCGATTTAGTTCCGAGACCCTCTACTAAACCAAGTTAGTCGAGTTGGCACAAAAAAAAAATGATTCGTCATCGAAAGAAAGTTCTCTATAGCGAGTTTCAATTTCTTTGTTATCCACAAAAATCTCAAATAGCTTCTAATGAAAAATTGTGGTCGAAGCATTTTCCAATATTGTTGTCATTTTCTGCCACAACTACACATTACAATTAACACATTCAAAAATCTCAATGTATAGTTTCTTCTAAGCATCTTCTCCACCCTCGAATGGCAATATAGAAGTATGAAAAGTAAGAAAGCGTTCTATGATAGAAATTCGTATAATGGTTAATTTTCATTTCTCTTGTTAATTTAGTCCCTCCAAAAGTATTTACTCGTAGTTAATTTTGCTCTTTTACATTTTTCCTCTTCTTTACTTTCATTTCTAATAATCACACTTACTTCGTTCTATGTCGCTTTTTAACCAGCGAAAATTATTAATTATATTCTCAATATGAGGAAATTATTTAGGCATTGTTTGGCCTCCATTTTTTTAAAAATTATTTTTCTCTCAAACTCATTTTCAATCATACATTTCGTTAAATCCACAATTTTTATCAACTTTTCAAGTACACGTTTCACACACACACACACATTATCAAAATATAAAATTTAAATTTTATCTAAATTATTCAGCTTCTTGTTGCTTGACAAACTAAATGCATATGTGGGTAACGTTATTAGTTACTTATAATTTAATAGTTAAAGTCCAACATTGTTAATTTTCATCAGTAAAATTCACAACTATTACCTATTTATCCATCACTCATTCAATTACTATTTGCTGTAGCTAAAAATTGAATCTTTAGTAGATTTTAATAAATGTGAATGAAATGTGTGGTTGACAAGTAGTGGATTCCACGAAATGTTTGGTTAAAATTATTTGTTGATTCTGACTTAAAATTTTAATCTATAATTTAAGCTATACCGAACAAGGGTACCTATTTCAATAACTTATAATTTAATCCAAACAAGCACTAATCGTATTAGGCAGTTGATAATATTTAGGGGGCTGAGTGTCTTGTTTGGGGCTAATGCTGTAGGGAAGTTTTGAATCTTAAGATTACAATAACCCGGGTAGGGGATAGCACTTAAAAGATTTCATTAACAGAAATTTGGTGACTGTTCTGAAACTTTTTTGGCCTGCAAATGGATTTATAAACAGGGGGTTTGACTTGGCTTGAGTATGGATCTGAGGAAATTGGTTTGTATTTGAGGAGTTAGTTTTTTATATAACAGACACGACAGGATGGTTAGCTATGAAAAAAATGGTTTAAGCTGTCAGGTGAAGGTGACTGAAACGTGTGCCTGGATTACTCACGCTGACTTGTGTTTGGGGGAGCCCAAGGTAGATAATCTGTGCTTGGGTGACTTGTTTTGCACCAACCTGAGGACACTCGTGGTGTATCCTAAGTAGTTTTTTCTCCATCAAGAAGTGGAAACAAAAAAGAGAAAAAAATAAAATAAAAATAGAGGTCACACTTTGTTGATGGCTAAGCACTTTGTTTTGTAGCCTCGTGGTATTGATCTTGACAGGTGATTAGGGGTTACGGTTCAGTGTATTTTTTTTTTTGAACTGAAAGACAGAAGGTTTTTATTAATATGAAGGAATCACAAGAATTGAGTATCAGGAGACCAATATTTAATTCAAGAAATGAGAGTTACAAACGCCAATTTCTCTGTCCTTGCTGCTCGTCTGGTTAAGCAAATTCATCAAAAGGAACACCGACCTTAGCTCACAGGGATGTAAGGAAACTATTACTCTGTTGCACGGGCTATGACTACTATTACAGTTGCCTAAAAGATTCCAGTGTTGCCTTTTCTTCAAATAGTAGTATCCTAATAG
>CAIGRO010115915.1:0-11054 GCA_903798355.1 Fraxinus baroniana | reverse complement strand
ATATGATTGTGTTAGAATTTCTTCAACCAAATAAAAAGGAAAAACTTCCAACTCTTTTTCTGTATGTAAATTATTATGAAATTATTTATGTACAAATAGCATTATTCGCTCTACATTTATATCTAGCAAAATGTGGATTACCCACTTTAGTAGTATTCAAAGTGGAGAAAAATGACTTTCGGACAATTATATCAATCGGTAATTTATTATGTGCCTACTACATTTCCTTTTATCACCCCAAATAGACAATTGTCGCTGAACTCGGATCGGATATCGTGCTTACAATTTAAAAAGGTTGAGATGATGGGGTGATACAAATAGAAACACTAGGGACCCTAGAGGAATTTTGCGTCAAAAATGTATATTATGTTTCACAAAAGTTTTCAAAGAATGCTTTTATGACCCTCCACCAATTGACGTGTTATTTTACTTGCCTTTCTTTTTGTAAGTTGGTTTGTCTGGGGAAATGTTCGAGATTTTGATTGCTCTAACGAATAACTAAAGAATATAGTTCAATGGAAAGAGTAAACATGATAATATAATGGTAAAGATTTCTAAAGTTCGTCGAACTAAATTATGTAACCTAAAAAATTAGAAAAATGAAGAAGGCAAATGTAGAAACATCTTTAACTCGAAGCACCATAGTGTAATTTAGCCAAAATCTTCGAACTACGCCGTCGTTTTATCCTTCCCTAATTGTATCTGCCTCAAACCCTTTCTGCAATTCTGGGGGATTTCCCCTTGTGATTCATTATCAATCTCACCTACTGTATCAAGATAATGTCGTTTATAATACTAAAAAGATTGCGAAACCAGAAATCATCACTTATATTCAATAATCCCGGCCTCAAAATTCACTTATATACCAGTTTCTACTCATCTCTCTCTGAACCCCGCTATCGAAATTCTCCCACTCCGATTTATAATAAGTCAATTCTAGCATCTGGGCACGTCTTTTTATGCAATAGAAATAATTGGTTTTCTTCACTTTTGCGTGAAAATTTGAATATCCCATGTGTGCCTGTTTCTGCGCGTTTATTGAGTTCGCAGGCTGCAGTTGAGAAATCCACTTCTGATGGGCTCACGGTTGAGGGTATAATTGCTAATGGTTGGAACATATATGATGAGAATGAGAGTGATTGGAAGAGCCATGCATCTGCCATCGCTCAGTCAATTCATCTTATCAAGAAACGCCTGAGGGTACTGCAACACATCCACGAGATGTTTCCATATGTTATTTGGTTTATCATTTTCTCTTAATCTGAATGAGACTAGGTTCATTGCACTCTGATGATTTGGATTGAATCTTACTAATGTTCTGTGTTTAGATTATTTGTCCAATTGTCTGGATGTTTCAAATGCAACAATTTGTTTTTGGTTAGTTGCCAGATTGGATGTTTCAAACGCAATAATTGCTAAGAATCAAGCAAAATTCACTGTTTGCATTCTAGGGATGGTTTTGGATTTGAAATATAACTGTATATTTGAGAGTTTTCTGTTATATGGTCATTTCCGGTGGCAGAATAGTGAACATGACTGTTTTGTGAGAAACTTGTTTTATTAATGTCCAGACATGTGAATGGTTTTAGAGAAATGCTACATGTACATGCTGTTTTTACAGCCTAATTTACAGAATGCTAGGTGGCAAGAGTTCATTGGATTTTGGTTGAAAAAAAAGTTAAATCAGCCAATGAGGTGCTGCCATCTCAGCACCGTAAACCCATCTGTACAAAACATATGTACAAGTAGCATTTTTGATGGTTTTAAACTATAATGAGTTTTCAGTTTATTGTGGTGTTAACAATTAAATTTGATCATTTTAATCCTTATTTGGTGGCAGTGGAAAAAGTTAATACCTAAGTTGGAGACATTATCTGATCAGCTAAGTAAGCCAGACCTATGGAATGATCCAGTACATGCTGGGAAGATAAGCCGTGAGCACGGTTCACTTATGGGGAAAATGAAAGAGGTTAATGCATTTGAGCAAGAACTTCTTGAGCATATTGAAATGATAAAACTTGCTCGGGAAGAGAACGATGCAGAATTGGAATCGGTGGGGCCTCAATTATTCTCTTTCTAGGCATGTATCTTTCTGTTCTATTTATAGTGTTTCACATTGCTTCTACTTTGGCAGGAAACAACTCATTTCTATTGTTTCATTATTATTCCTAAATTCATTCGGACTCATTAACAGTATACACATTTATCAAAGTTAATTGAATTACAGATTAAAGCTTGTTGGGGAAAAAGTTAATTGTATATAGATTTAAATTTAATATAATGAAATTAAATTAAATTAATTATATGATAATTTAAATACAAGAAAATAAAGTTAGAAATGCTGGCCTTTTGGATAGTGGCATAGAACACTATCCTTAAACACTATCCTTAAGTGTTGTCTTCTCCTGTTGTAATCTTTATTCACATTCATTTTGGTGACGTTTTAGTTTTGTGGATGATGTAGATATTGAAACTGTGATTCTTCTGCATGAGTTACTTGCAAATTAACTTATTATTCTCCCAATTACAGGAATCTCAAAATGCTCTACTTACAATGAGAAGAAATATCAAGGAAAAAGAGCTTGAAGCTTTGTTAGCTGGGGAGCATGATTCTTGTTCTTGCTTCATAGAGGTAAATTTTATGAATGAGCATTTTTTTAGTGCTTTTAAAATATCAATAGAGTGTTGCTTCTGAATTTTTATCCCCCGTAAAAATATGTAATTGTTTGTCATTTCTTAATGGATTCTATAACCTGTTTTAGTGGTATGATTATCAGGATATGATTGCGCTTGAATCATTTAGGTGAAAACAATCCTTTTTAACTAATTATAGGTTCAAGCCGGAGCTGGTGGTACCGAGAGCATGGACTGGGCTTCAATGGTCATGCAGATGTATAACAAGTGGGCTGAGCGTCGAGGCTTTGGAGTTACCGTTGTGGATGAAATGCCTGGTGAGATGGCAGGAATCAAGGTTCATGTTCTTACCACCTTTATTTTTTTAACATTTAATATATTATTTGATGTTGTTAATGGAGTCCGTGGAGCAATATTGCCTCTTGGGCGGCATTTGATTGTCGTTTCGCTTTGTGATAAACCTGGTTTATAGGAAGTGGAGTGTATTCCATAACCAGTGCTTTGTGCCTCTCTTCCAAATATTAGACGACGTAAGATATTATCATGTTAGTAATTTCAAACATAAAACAAATCACTTTCGTTATTATCTTGTAATATTTATTCTCATTATATTTGTTTCCTTGTCTTCACTGTTTTCACTTTTAATGGGAAAATATCAGGTTAATCATATATGCAAATTTCACTCCAATTATTTATGTTATTTTCTTGACAATTTCTATTAATTTTCTAAACTTCACACAATTGCATCTTTAAGCGAGCAACAATCAGAGTTGATGGCGAGTATGCATTCGGATATGCCAAAGCTGAAGTTGGGGCACACCGTTTAGTACGTATCTCACCGTTTGACAGCAATAAGCGCAGGCATACTTCATTTGCTTCTGTAGCTGTAATTCCAATTCTAGGCGATGGATTTTCCGGTGTGCAAATTAATGAATCCGACCTTCGAATTGAGCGATTTCGAGCTGGGGGAGCTGGGGGTCAGCATGTTAACACAACTGAGAGTGCTGTGCGGATAACTCACATTCCTACTGGAGTAAGTGCCTCTTGTCAAAATGAAAGGTATGCAGCCTTTTCTGGTTAAAAAGGCTGGGAGTTGCCCACTTATACCGTTGTTTCACTTTGGTCGCCAAACTCTTTTTTCCTCCCCAAATTAATCGCTGAATTTTCACTTTTTCAAGTTTAGACACAGTCTGCTAAATTAACAGAATTAATCAGGTGACTAACAAACACTATAAATCTATAACAGGACTTGAAAAATCACCATTGCATGGTTTTTTATTGTCTAACTAGACAAAAGGTCTTATTAAACTAGTTCTGCTTTTTAAACATGCTTTTCCTAAGTAACAATATATATATATATATATATATATATATATATATATATATATTTAAAGTGATCTACTTTCCGGATACCCGAAGTCTCTCCCTCCCCTACCACCATGTCAGCATTTTCATTAATTTGGCAAATTGAAGCAAACTGAATGCCTAAATTGAAACAAAAGTAGAAATTCAGTGACAAATTTGGAGCTTGAAAAAATTTGATGACCCAAGTGAAACAGATCGCCAACCTTTTCTAATTCAAGAAATAAAGCTGTGGATAGCCTTTTTATTGGAAGTTATGGACTTGTTCCGGAAACAGGTCACAGCATCAAAACAAGGCTTCTGCCATGGCTGTACTTCAGTCTCGTTTGGACCAGCTTGAGATGAAGCGTCAAGCTGAGATGAATGCAGAGCACACACAATCCCTCACTGACATAAATTTTGGCAGCCAAATACGGTCTTATGTGCTTCACGTATGCATTTGTTCATTTTTCATATGCTTTGGAAGTTATCCTGGATTCCGCGGATAACCTAACTGCTTTTTTAACGATTCTGTTTGCAGCCATACCGAATGGTGAAGGATCATCGGACTGATTTTGAGGTTTCCCATCCTGATTCTGTCCTTGAAGGTGATCTAGACGGCTTCATCTTAAGCTTCTTGTCCGCCTCTCTAGACAAAGATGAAGATGCTGACCTGTAAACTATTAACATCTTGATCAACCGGCCAACTCAGGCTGGAAATTTTAGGAACTGAGGTTTCCCATCCTGATTCTGTCCTGGAAGGTGATCTAGACGGCTTCATCTTAAGCTTCTTGTCCGCCTCTCTAGACAAAGATAAAGATGCTGACCTGTAAACTATTAACATCTTGATCAACCGGCTAACTAACGCTGGAAATTCGAGTTCCTCGATTAATGGATTTCCATGATGGGGGATTTTTTAGCCTCAGATAATGAGGATGTCATGTAGCAGATGTTACCTTTCTCTGTCAAAGCTTTTAGAAGTCTTCCATGCGATTTATGGAAAAATGATATCCTATCACAATTTTGATCTGGTTATCTGGTAAGCTCGATTATATGTATTCTTTGAGATGAGGAGCATAATTATATAATTGTATGTTAAAAGTTCTTGATAATAATATCTTTTGAGCCATGGAACGTTGTAATTAATATTTTAGGCTGACCATTAAATGAACAAATTGCCGATTACATGAAGCATAAATGGAAATATTGAGACAGAGCTGCGGTCATACTAAAATATATAAATTATAAGAGAAATAATAGACTAGCATGTAGATACAGCTTCCATTAAGGTTAAATTAAGATGTTGGTCCAAAATCGCGTTTAATAACAACAAACACAAATTATATAATTTGCAGAACAAAAATTATTAGAACACATAATTTTTCGCCCCCTTTGGGGTCCGCACGTTCAGCTAAATAGCCTACTCATCCGTTGAGCATTTACTAAGTAGATTATGCTCGAATTCATTAAGAAAATCACAAAGGTCAGAGTACAAAATGTATCGATTTCTTCTCTGTTTTCCCTCTAGCCTCTCATATACAAGTTTTCACTCTACTACAATGGTGTATACACAATACACTCAAAAATATCACTTAGATATTACACAAGATCACAACAAAAGATATCAAGAACAGAAAACCAAAGAGAAATGCTTGAGAGAGAAAACCAAGAGAGAAACCCTAGAATAGAATGACTCAACCATTGAAGAGTCCAGAAGTCAGAATAAAAACAATCCTTTATTTTCTCTATCCAACAGTCCAAGGCGTGCCACGTGTAGAGCCAAGATTACACCATTTAAAATAAAAATAAATCGGTTTGGCCCAAGTAACACGCATAAGCCCAGGAACATAACAGAATAGGGCCAATAAAATAAAGAGGCTCAACAGATTAGAATAGAAAAGCAGCCCATATCCAACATTCTCCACCTTGCCGAACTATTCTAATCATTCTTTTGTGGATTCAAACTTTAACTATTTGGTTTCATTTGCTCTAATATACCTATAGAAGAAAAACAATTAGAATTGATAATCAACAAAAATAAACTAACTAAAGCTTAACAAGAACATTATCTTTAGTTGATATTCAACAGTAGTAATCAGTTTCTGAATTTGTTTAAAGGTAACACCTTAGTGCTAAAATCAGCAGGATTAAACTCAGTAGGTATTTTAATCAAATAATCAAACCTTTACCACATATGTTTCTAACAAAATGAAATTTAATATCAACATGCTTAACCCTATCATGAAAAACGGGATTCCTACTAAGATGAATGGCACTCTGATTATAAGTATATATTTTGACCATTTCATTTATAAATCCAAACTCATTTAAAAGACTTCTCAGCCACAAACCTTTTTTAACAGTATCACAGGCTGCAATATATTTAGCTTCTGCGGATGAAAGAGCAACAATCTTTTTCAATTGAGATTTCCAACTCACACAACCATCACAAAGAGTAAACACATAAGAAGATATTGATATTCTTTTATCTAAATCACCAACAAAATCAGAATCTGTATAACATTTTAAAATAACACCTTCATTGCATATTTGAAGCTTTAAACCCAAATTAGTTTAACCCTTTAAATATCTTATCATCCATTTAATAGTTTCCATGAGCTAGATCAGGTCTAGTTCAAATCATAAGATACATAATAGAGCCAACAGCATTAGCATAAGGTATTTTAGACATCCTATTATGCTCTTCATCAATTTTAGGAGATTGCTCACTAGAAAGTTTAAAGTGGTTTGCAATAGACAATGTTACAAATTTACACGTAGTCATAGCAAACTTTTCAAGGACTTTATTCACATAAGAGTTTTGATTCACATACAGAATGCGGTTTTTCCTATCTCTTTTAATTTTCATTCCTAAAATTCTCATAGCTTGCCCTAAATCTTTCATTTAAAATTCAGTTTTAAGCTTTTCTTTAACAGAATCAATTTTAGATCTATTATTACAAACAAGGAGCATATCATCAACATGAAGCAGTAGATAAACGGATTCAGGTCTACTTGAGCCTTTATAGAACAATCATGAATCAAAATTACTTTTATAGAAAAACCCAAATTTTGAACATAAAAGTAAAATTTCTTATACCATTGCCTTGAAGCCTGTTTTAGGCCATAAAGAGACTTCTTTAACAAACAAACATGTTCAGATTTTGAATGTAGTTTAAAACTTTTTAGTTGATGCGTGTAGATGGTTTCATCAAGGTCACCATTTAATAAGGCAGTTTTAACATCAAGTTGGTCTAATTCCCAGTTAAAATAAGCTGTCAAAGCAAGAAGAATTCTTATAGACGTGTATTTTGCAACTGGTGAGGAAATTTCATTATAATCAATGCCCTCTATTTGAGTAAATCCTTTTGCCACAAGTCTAACCTTGTACCTTTTCCCAAAGGTATTAGGTTCACCTTCTTTAAGCTTATAAACCCATTTACAATCCACTATCTTTTGGAGTTTATGTTTATCAACAAGAACCCAAGTTTTGTTCTTAAGAAGAGAATCCATTTCCTCTTGCGTGGCTTCCAGCCAAAGCTTAGAATTTTTATTGTTTATAGCTTCTTCGTAAGTCACAGGTTCATAATTAACAGATTCCAGTTCAGAGTAGAAAGTCACAAATTCATCAATGTTGGTTCTAGTAGAAGGGATCCTATTCCTACTACCCCTATCATTGACTAACTAATAGTTATCAAGAGAAGTATCTTGAGAATATTCTTCAGTTTCAGATTCATTAGGAGACTGATCGGTAGCAAATTGAGTAAACTCCACCTGAATCAAATTTTTAGGTTCAGAATTGCTTTGATCTTGATTTTCCAAAACGGTTTCTTTAATCAGAGTAGGATGATCATTATTCTGACTAGAGAAAGCTTTATAGGGAAATTGACTTTCATCAAATACAATATTTCTACTAATGATGACTTTATACCCATTCTTTTCTCTTACCCATAGTCTATAACCCTTAGGTTCTTCTCCATAACCAACAAAATAAAAAATAAAAAATAAAAAAATTTAAAATCTGGGTTCTGGTTTGCTTGCATTTTGATGAGCATATATAGCACAACCAAATACCCTTAGTTTGAAATAATTTGGAGATTCTCTAGACCATAAGTGTTCAAGGATTTGAAAATCTATAGCACTTGAAGGAATTCTATTTATTAGATAAGTGGCTATTTTAAGGGCTTCACCCCAGAAAAAATTTGAAAGATTAGAACTAAGTAACGTACATCTCACCTTTTCCAATAATGTTCTATTCATTCTCTCAGCAACACCATTTTATTGACGAGTGTATGTTACTGTTCTATGTCTTAGGATCTCACTTTCTTTACAAAACAGATAAAATTCATAGTTGCAGAATTCCAAACCATTATCTGTCCTAAGTGCCTTAACCTTTTTATTTGTTTGATTTTCAATTAAAAGTTTACATTGCTTAAAGTTTTGAAAAGTATGAGCTTTGGTTTTCAAAAGAAAGATCCAAATCTTCCTTGAAAAGTCATCCACAAGCAAGTAAAATCTGAATCCACTAAGAGTACTAATAGAGGTAGGACCCCAGCATGTAAGTAGTCAAGAACTGAGGTGGATTTATGAATACTGGTTTTGAATGGCAGTTTGTTTTATTCCAACAAGAAAATCTTCACAAAATTTAAGACTTTCAATATTATCTCTTCCAAAACATTTTGGTTTGTTCAAAATCATCAATCTCTTTTCACTAATATGGCCTAATCTCCTATGCCAAATCAAGGCTTTATCAATCTAAGACTTCACAGCTGTATAGTTGTTCCCAATTAAAGGTTTAGCTTGCAGTATGAAGATACCATTGGATCTAGGAGAAAAAATTATCTGTTTTGAGTTGAGACTTATTTAGGTAAGAACTTTGTGAATTTTTATTTCATATTCATCTTTCAATTGTCCCAAAGAAATTAAATTTCTTTGAAGATCAGGAACATATCTTGTCTGATGCAGTTCAAAAATATGATTGCTGTCAAGTAGAAGAGTCAGATTTCCAATCCCTTTAATTTGACAGGTCATGTTGTTTCCCATTTGAACTTGACCACCACTAAGTTCATTAAAATCAATAAACAATTCTTTAACAAGCCACATGTGGAAAGAACAACCAGAATCCAGCACCCATTCATTTAGACCCCTTTTAGTTGTAGTAACAAGAACAGCCCTTTGAGTATTAGATTCATTGTTGTACACAATGTTAGCAAACCCATCAGTATTGAATTTAGATTTCATATCATATATCTTCTTAAAGCAGCCTTTTATAAGGCGTCCAGTCTTTCAACAAAAGTAACATTTTCTGTCTTGCATCTTAGATTTGGGTGGATTCTTGTTCTAAGTTCTTAATTTAGTAAACTGAGATTTTCCCCTTTTAAGAGAATTGTAATTACATTGTTTCCCTTTCTTGTTCTGGGTAACCTTTTCTCTAATATTTAAACCTTCTCCAAACTTAGAATTTTTAGCTTTAGTTTTCAATTTCAGTTCTCTGTTTCTTAGCGATGATATTACAATATCAAAGTAAGTTTAGTTCTCCCATACTCTAAAGCATTTCTTAGGTCTCTGTACTTATCACCCAAGGCATTTAATAGGCCAACAACTTGTACCAATTCGGATAGTTCTTCATCACAGTCTGTTATTTCTTGTACCAATTTTGTGAATTTATCAATATTGTCTTCCAAATTGAAGGAGGGATCAAATCTGAAGTTATAGAATTATCTTAATAGGTAGCATTTATTTGGCATAGACTTAGTCAGATATAGAGATTCAAGTTTAGCCCACAAACTCTGAGTATTAGTAATTTCTCCAACCTTTCTAATCATAGTATTAGATAAGTGAAGAAATATGGAACTTCAGGTAATCTTATCTAACTCTTGTCTCTTATATACACTAAACTCAGCAGGCCAAGTACCATCAATAGCAGCAACACATCTCTATTGTAACAATATAGCCCTAATTTTCTGACGCCAAAAACTAAAATCCCCAGTCCCTCTCCAAACCTCTACTTCAAACTTATGTGAGGTAGTCATGATTACAAACAAATTCACAAAAAGAGCAAGTGTATGTTTCACACAAAGTGCAACAGTATATATAATGTAACAGAATGCAATTGCAGAACTAATAATATGATCAACAAGTAAAAATTATATGCAAGATTGTCAGTTTGATATGTTTAAGGAGTGATAACCCTTTTGATCCTCCACTCCCTCAAATTTTCAAATCCTTAATGAGATCTTGGACAAATGAAAGCAAATGAGAGCTAATTACCTTAATAACCAAATCAAAAACAGACAATGCAATGAATAATATGAAACAAGAAATGAGCAAAGTCAGAAACATTGTACCAGAGCTGAAACCTCAAAGTTTCAAAGAAGGAGGATCAGAGAATACCAGAACTGATTCAGATAAAATACCAAGAACCAACGAGTCACAGCAACTCGGTGTGATTAGGAAAGAATTAGGATATCTCAGCAAGAATCGGAGTGAGTCAACTCAACTTACAGTAACTCAGAACGAGTTCACACAGAATCTCAACTCAATGGTGAGTTACAACCAAAAAACTAGAAATACAACAATAGAAGAAAGATCTCAAGGAGCCAGAATCGCCAAAAACGTTTTTCCATAGAAAAACTTAGATTAAGAACTATCAAAGAACCAGTCACTCAGAAAAAAAAGGTTTTCGTAAAGAGATCTAATCAAGAATTGGATCGAAGAGCAAACGAAACACATAGTTTCAAAAACCCCAAAAATTATTTTTCAGAGAACAATATTTTGAAAAACATGTAGATTTGCAAAAATGATTTCACAAAAAAACCCTAACCCCATAAAAGGATGCTTTGATACTACTTGTTGGTTTAGAATCGCGTTTAATAACAATAAACACAAATCATATAATTTACAGAACAAAAAATTATCAGAACACAAAGAATTTTTGGTCCGGATGTTAAGCTTAATAGTCTCCTCACCCGTTGAGCATTTACCAAGTAGATAACACTCGAATCCACTAAGAAACATGAAGAACAGATTACAAATGTATGAAGAAATCTTGATTTCTTCACTAAAGTTTTCTCTCGCCT
>CAIGRO010115883.1:0-18513 GCA_903798355.1 Fraxinus baroniana | reverse complement strand
TAAAGAGTATATTCTAACATTTGGAGAGCATCTATAAATTTAGAGAATTATAATTTTGAAGCACTCTACAAACTCTTTATATTTAACACTTAATTTTACTAATCCCAAAAAATAATAATTATTTTTTTATCTTTTATTTTAACTAGCCTTTCTTTAGATTATTTTATTGTTTTCCTATATTGAAAATTGAAACACTTTGAATGCATTTAATTATAGAGAGTGAGTTTGCCTCTCCAAATTTGAAAAGTCAAACACACTCTCTAAATTAAAATGTTAATTTAAAGATTTTCTTGGAACATGATTTTAAATATTGGCTATTTAAAATAGAGAGCATCTCATCTTTAAAGAGTCTATTGGAGATGCTCTAAATGAACATAAGTGTTGACATAGCCTTTGACAACCCTTGTGTCAACACTAATGTTTCTCTAGCATTTTTCGTTTTTTTTTGTGCGTGGATATTTTGGACGGTTAAAATCTGCATTGGATTGTGTGAGGACAACTTAGGGTGTGTTTGAGCTACATTATTTTAGAAGAATGTATTTTAAAATAATAGATGATGGAGAATGTATAATTGAAAAAAAAAATTATTGATGTGATAGAAAATATTATTTTATTGAAGAATGTGTTGAAAATGATTAGAAGAATAAGCATAAAAATTTTAATGTGCACCAAACAGGGGCCTAACCATTGAATTCTAGTTCGGAAGAGAGGAGCCGTTGGATTGAGTTTGGCAGACTTTGAGATTTAACCAAAAGTTAGGGGTGGGCATCTGTTGTGTCGATTTTTGTCTCAACCCAACATAATCAGTTTGATCATAATTTAACCTAACTCAACCCATGTAAAGGTTAAACCTAACCCAACCAAACTCAATCAAGTATCGGTTGTGTTGGGTTAGTTGGTTTGGGATAACATGTCAACGAAAAACTAAAGTAAGCGGGTCGGGTTGGGCGGATTTATAATTGACTCATAATTGATATAATATTAGGTCTATATAGTTGCAATAACCAAAAAATCTAAATTATTTTGGTACTTAATGCCCGAAAATGTTACACGGACAAATTGATATTAAATTATATGAAACTAAGAAATATTTTTGGCAATTAAAATATTTTTTTGCTGAATGTGTATTCGTCCAAACAACATCGTAACACTTGTAAAGTTCATAAATATAGTCGAGTTGGATTGAGCAGATTTATTTGATTTTCATGAGTTAACCCATAACCCGACACGTCAACACAACCAACTCACCCAATCCGTGTAAAAACAACAAAAAAAACTGACCCAAACAGGTCGGGTTTGCTCAATTTTGACGGATTCGGTCAGATATTGTCCACCCCTACCAAAAGCTATCACGTCGATCACATGACTAGAATCACAGTTGCTCACTTTCCAACTTTGCATCATGGAAAGGGTAATTAGTCCCCGACCACACATTATAACACATGCCCAGTGGCAGTTAGATCATCTTTGATCGAGTCTTTACTTTTTATTATTACTGTACAAAACATTTACACTTTTCATTTTTGGTATTTTTATTTTTAATTACACGTTTCATTACTCAAAATGTCATTTTCATCGAAATCTTCGTTTAAATGAAATGGTATTTTTGTCTTAAAATTATTTTTTTCTTTCTTTCCCATTTGAAGCCACTTTTTCTTACGTTTAAACCATTGAAAACCAATACTGTTTGTATGATCAGAGAAGTTGCTAGGAGAAGCCAAAGCTGTAGAAGATGCTCAAAGGCAAGCGGAAGTAGAATCAATGGCAGAGATAACAATAACCATACCTATCTTCTTAATTTGCCTTTGTAAATTTCAATTTCTTGAAGCCGTAGATTGTTAAGATTGGTTTTCAAAGGTTTAAACATAAGATAACATGGGTTCAAATTGGAAGAAAGAGAACAATTAATTATAAGACTTCGCCCCTGTTTGAGTTACATTATTTTTTCATTTTCTTTCTTCTACTCATTTTTAACCATACATTCTTCAATAAAATAATATTTTCTATCACATCAATAACTTTTCATTCTTTTTTAACCATATATTCCTCATCACATCAAACAAAAAGTGCATTCTTGTGGAAATAATGTGGCAAGTATAATTGCTTTGCACAATAATTGTGAAATGTTGAAACTTTTTGTACTAATTACCCTTGTGGAAATATTGCATTGTCGATTTTCAATATTTAGAATTTCGATTGTGCTACATGTACGTAATGATTTACATAATAGTTTATATACATATGATATGATCAAATAAGATTGGATCAAAATAAAAATAAAAAATCTCGTCTTTTTTATTCCACTTTTCATTTATCCTATCATCTATCATCGCTTAGACTGGAATTGCAACCTCAGTGAGGCTACGTAATATTACTCAAATCATTATGTAATTTCACTATGTACAAGTAACATTATTCTTAGAATTTATAGCAAGGTGGTTCTCAATTCCATATTCCGTATAACATAAAACAAAAACGGTACTCATCTACCTTAATTCAACAAGAACAATGATTTTTAATTTACAAATAAGAAAATAAAATATTGAATTAAAACTAATAGGAGAAATATAACATTTTTGAACAAAACAATTTTGTCCAAACCATTCGTTCTACTACGAGGAATTAATGATATAACAAACAGATTTTTCCCTTCAAGCATAGTAGTGAGTCTACTATCTCACCAAACATTTTATGACGTGGTATGATGAAAAATATATGGTTAAAAAATAAAAATAAATTTACGTGTAATATTATTTTATTGAAGAATGTGTGGATAAAAATAAGTACTGGAACATGTTAAGTTATAAAAAAAAAATGTATTTCTCATCCCCAACTTTTACGAAATGCGACAAACTTACCATCAACCTTTTTCTTTTCATGTTTTAAGCGATTTCATGGTATTTATAAACTCATTGTTTTCATTTTCGAACGGTGGAATATTATTATTGAAATCAATATAATTATGAGAGTTTTTTTCATTCTTGATCGAGATTCAGTATCTGAGTTCTTAGAATCTTTATCACTGTGTTATTTTGTTTTGATGCAGAATCGAACTATTCAGTGACTTGCATTTTGTAGGAAGCAGTCGAAAAATAGACTACTCTCTCTTCTATCAGTTTCAAAATGACATTCATTAGAAAATTATACCTTTTGCAATATTTCCATCATGCTGCTCAACTGTTTCAATAAATCAGCTCTCCGTGGAAAACTTGCAGAACAGATTCTAGAATTGTGCGAGGTCAAGAGAAGACGAGAAAACCTTGAGGCAATAGGCAGTTAATGCACTACAGAATGAAATTCACAAGCAGGCATCGGTTAAGAGCTATACATAGATTTAAACCCACTGTTATTTTCCGGTTCTTGGACTGTCGAAACAAATTCTAATCTACATTACATCGAAATTGCACTAATTATTACAGCGGCCATACATAGAGCATTCTTTGCCACATCTTAAGATATAGAGCCCCACAAAGAACCCTAGATAGGCAGCAAGAAATTTCAAAAGAATAAACTCTGACCAACAATTGGTGATTCTGCAGTACCCTTAAATATATTTTAAAATGCTGCTATCATGTCCTGGGAGCCAAAAAAAAAAAAAAAGGAAAANAAGGAAACAAAAAAAATCAGTTGGCAGAACTTACTAACAAATCATGGCCTGAGCTTGCATCGCCAAATGAAACAGAAGCTAAAGACTTGGATGCCCATTCTTTGGCATTCTTAGCTCCTTCCTGCAAATTGCTTTTCTTGCAAGGTTCTTTAAGGGAATTGAACAACGGTATTGCTCGATTTAGGTAAACCACAGGATGCTCCCACAAACTCCTCAATTTTACGACGCACCTCCTCCAAGCTAATTGAGCACATCCTCGCAAAGTTGGGAAGAAGAAATATAGCAATCTCAAAATCACAAATAGAGTAGCCAGGGCCAAACATGTCTCCTGCTGAAGCAAATTCTCAGGGAATCTAGCCCAAGGAAATGGACAAGTTTCCTTGTCGCTTTTATGCTTCTCTTGATATCCAGTGCAACCAATTTTGTCCAAACATACTCCATCAACCGATGCCATTTTCATGCCTGAATTAGAAAATAGTTTCTTGATATAAATTACTAATGGAAGACATTTCAATGAATCATGTGCAAAAAAAATAAAAATAAAGATGGCTTGCTTCTTTGTGGCACTCTTCAGGATTGTTCCTTTCTCCACATTCCTTTTCTGTTTCCCTTCCTCTACTTTTCAGGTGGGAGTCTCAGAAAAATGAAAGTTTATCCAGGGAAATTGGAAGACAGAAAACTACAAGAAAGCTAAACCTAAAATGCTAAGAATTGTAATGGATAAATTATCAAGTGGAATAACTGCAAAGTAAGAGCACCGGTGCAGTGTTTACTTTCAGGTTACATCCAGGACGCATGTAAGCATTTCATTAGCTTCATTTCGTATTTAGCCCTTGTTCAATCCCCATTTTTTTCAAAATATATTTTTCTGTCTTCTTTTCAACCACACATTCTTCAATAAAATATATTACACGCAATCCAAAAACTTTTCCTTCATTTTTACCATACATTCTCTATCAATTTACTATTCCAAAATGCATTTTACACCAAAAATGGGGCTCAAACATGCCCTTAGTATAACATTGTCAAAGTACATTCCAGAGTTTTTTGTGTTAGCCTTAAAGATTAAATGTATGAAGAAGTGAAAAAAACAAAGACGTTGGTTGAGTCAAAATGCACTAAATGAGCGATTGATAAAAGCAGCCTTACCAGTAACATTTCCATAGAAGGAGACAAGAGAATCAAGGGTTCGAGAACCATGATATCGCACACGCATGGTAGAGTTCAGAAGAAACAAAGTAGGCAACCCATGAACTCCATACTTGGATAAGATGCTGAAAATATATGATAGATTTTAATCCAAAATTGGCAATGTTATACAAAAAAAAAATATATATATATAAAGGGTAGTAAGAACTGTTGAAGTTCAGACCTTGGCCTAACGGCTGATTCTTCAATAGCAAAATGAGGAATAGAAGGAAAAAGGGAGGACTGGACGGAGAAGCTTGACCTAAATGGCCCAGAGAAAGGACACCAAGATGCATAAAAGAGAAGAGCAACATAGTCATCTGTATTTTTGTGAACCATATGCAGTGCCTTCTGCAGTGCGACCTCATCCCCCTTCACCAACAAAAAATTACTGTTACCATGGGGCCATGAGACTCCTCCAAAAACAAGATTAAAAAGCAGTCAACTAGCAACATTTTTTTTCAAATTACAGATAAAAATATTGGTAATCTCCATCCCCAACACATAAAGAAGAAGAATGAAGAGGGGAGAAGATCACTTCATAACCAAATACTAAAGATTGATAATTATGCCAACTTGGCACATCTCTATGTGCAATAACCTTAGGACCTGACATAGTAAATGGCTTGTCTTCAAGTGAGTTCAAAATCATCCCATTCCAATGATGTAGAAACACCCCCAGATGGTGCAAGTTCAGCTCATTAACTATTCACCATGCAATACCATTACAAGGATAGAGAAGACAAACGCTTTAGAAGCCTAGGACAGAAAGATAGGTCATTCCTACAACAATTAAGAAAACTTTCTGGTCCAAACATAAGTGTCCATGATAGTTTATAATGCGTTGACAGAGCTTGCTGTGTTGATTGTGTGCTTTTAATAAGCATGTGTATTTTGGTAATTTCTCATGTGTAGAAATGTCATGATGGTGACACAGGGATCTTATAAATGTCCAATTAGTTTAAAAAGTACAGGGTATTTTCGTAATTTCATATGTGCTGAAATATGTTCATGATGGTGACACATGGGTCTTATATATGTCCACTTAAGTTTCCACTTATATATGTGAGCATCATGTCAAAATTCCTTCTTAACATGAAGTAGAATGAGATGGGCTCTAATAACCAAACAGTCTATGCTACTTTTTCAAAGAAGTATTCTAGCAAAAGAAATTTCACTGGAACTGAAAACTTTCGACCTACACCAATAATACCAACAAGCTACGCCTCTCTCAAAAACGCAGGGTTTAATATGTATCCCTTTTAGCTACTTCATCTGATCTATCATTACATTTACTAAAAAGTCCAGGGAAATCAAATCTTCTGCAGCCACATCAGATCATGTCAATTTTGATATAGTTCTCCATTTTCTCACTTATTCTACTGAGATAAATTTCTGGCGTAAACATAAGCACCTTTGGGTCTAAACATGCCTAAACAACCTAAGTCACCGTTCCCTCAATTTATTCGTAATTAGTGTTATCTCCACTTATAGGGCGATTGCACAAGTCACCAGTTCTTAATTTATTTGTTCTAGTATGCTTATACATCCATTTTTTAACATTTCACAGACAATGTTATCATTTGAAGACCTATGATAAAAAATCACTTGCCTAATAATAATTTTACAGAACTTAACCCTGACCTGTAGAGTTATAAACGTCAAAGATTACAAGGATATTCTTACAAGGATATTCTCATGTATATATTTGTACCATTCATAGAATTACCATATTTAGATTGTAGAATGTAATTATAAAATTGGAGGTATTCCTATTGGAAACTCATTCGGCAAAAATTATTTACATGGGATCAGAGCATCCTTCGTTCCCCATGCAATGAGATCTTTCGCATCGTCAGGTGCTTTAGAGGTCCCATCAATATGACCCCAAAGTTCCTTCCCTTTCAAAAACATCCTGAAATGAAATTCCCCTATCGAATAATTTTTCCACGTAAATTTAACACAAAATGCTTCAACGGACATGATTGCATTGCAAAGAGGTAAGCCAACTTAACCAAAATAAAATCAGCCCACACCAAACACCAGCCTACAAATTGATAGCCAAAAATTAATCAAAGCCCACTCAATTATTGACCCAATTAATGGTGGCCCAATTGCATATCCAGCAGCCGCACAATCCACAACTATTGGCCCAATTCCACACAATCAAAGCCCGACCCAATTGCAGATACCCACACAATCAACCCCACTACGCTTCCACGCTCACCGCATCAAAGTCCAGAATTCAAGGAAATCGTTGCCGGCAATCCTGAGACACGCCGGTATCGCATCGAACACCCATAGCCCAATTTCGCTAAACAAACACACAATCAAATCGCCCACGCGATGACGTTGAATTTGTGTCGGTCAAGAATAGGAAGGCAACGAAAATTCAAGAACATAAAATCGCCCAAAAGTCTCGTCGAGCACCAAGGAACTCCGGAGTCGCACCGAGCCACCGACCACCCACAAACATGTCGGTACTCAAGTCGAGCACCCACGACGCCGGAGAATTCTGAGATAGAATTCTGACCACCAAGAAATTAGAGATTCAACCGCTGTTTTTATAGGTATTACTCTGATACCATGGAAATAATTTTAGCTGAATGAGTTTCCATTAGGAATACATCCAATTTTATAATTACATTCTACAGTCCAAGGGCGTGTTCGGTAAAAATTAAAATCGGATTAAAATTGAAAAACTAACCGTTATTGTTGACTTTTATTAGATGAGCGAAACCCAATAACGATTATATTTTCAATTTTAATTGAATTCTAAGCACGACCGAACACGTCCTAAATATGGTAATTCTATGTATGGTACAAATATATACGTGAGAATATCCTTGTAATCTACGACGTAATCTTCTTCAATCTTGTAACATCCTGTTAACAACACACACAATTCTTATAGCACTTCTCAATTTTGGTTGATTTTCTCTAATCATATATATTATATGTAGACCCTCTACAGGTTGTTTACTATTAAAAATTAAAGTCAAATAGCTAAAACAATCATCATTTGAGACAGCGTGATCCAGTATTGTGACTGTTGTGGTCCTTATTCCTACTATGGTTAAAATTGTATTTATGCATTCAATCATAGTTTTAGTTAACCAAAAACCTTTAAAAATTCAAACCTTTTTTTCTTGGATAATAGACATAATTTATCCCTGCTAATCTAGGCATTAAAAACTATGCTATCAGTGTATACCATAAATTATAATAGAATGAATATTAAGTTAAAAGCTGAAAAGGTTAACATAAATCTTCAATTTCTAATATTTACAGCCATATCTCAGAACATGAATTATTGTAAAACGTACTTTTTATACAGTACAATCGTAACAGTCAAGACAACTGATAATTCAAAGAAATCCCCAATTTCCAATTAGCTGATCAAGAAAAACGTAAATCCAGCAAAACAAATAGCACAAAAAATAATTAAAACAAAATCTCTGAATAGGATAACGTTTAAATAACTTAATAGGGTACCTCAATTACACCAGCGGTGTAAAAAGATCGGATCCCACTGATGGAACAGGTGTATTCATGGGACCCCAAGATGGAATCTTTGACGGACTCTAAGGGGCAAACTGGCGGTGATGAAGCCCTAACGGGGTCGGCGCACGTTAGCTTCCCCAAAAGAAGAAAAAAGGCCAATCCAGCACTATAACAATTTCTCCATAAATTTTCCATTTGATAATCGAATAAACGGGGTTTCTAATTAACGAATTCAGAAAAATTGAGATCCGCCAAAAGAAACCCTAAATTATACAGGAGAAGAGGAGATGAAGGAGTGAGGAAGGAGCCCAGCACATGTTAACACAAGAGGCTCAGATTAAACATTTCTCTTCCTTTAGATTTTCCTTTTTTCATTTATTTCTCTTTATTTATGACCTTTTACTTAAAAAGACACTGGAGGGTGTCCAGCTTTGAGAAAGGTTTTACTTTACTCCCTCAGTTTTTCTAATGCTCATTCTTAAAGTTTCAATTTCTTTCAATTTTATTAGTAAATAACTATTCCATCAACAAAAAACAAAAACAAAAAATTAACATCCTTCCTTAATTCTTACTTGACGGTAATTTTCTTCTAAGGACTCCTCGTGATGTTAGTTTGTTACATGATCGCGATGTATATTTACACTTGTAACTCATAGGACAAATTTTTTGCTATTTGAAAGCCATTTTAAAAGGTTATATAGGGGCTTTTCATCTGGCTATTTTATTGGAACAACCCCCTCGGATCTTTTGGGCTTACTAGTAATGGCCTCTAGGCCTAAATGATGCTTAGCCTATGTTTGGTACGCATTAAAATTTTCATTATCATTCTTCTACTCATTTTCAATCAAACGTTTTCAAATAAAATAATATTTTTCATCATATCAATAACTTTTTTTTTCCTTTTCAACCATACATTTTCCAGCAATCTACTATTACAGAATACATTCTTCCAAAATAATGGGGCTCAAACACACCCTTAATGTACTTTTTGTAATCTTTTCAATTGAAGCTTATTGGACCAGCTTCTCAAATCATTTTTAGATGAGATAATAGAAATTCGATCGTGTAAGTGGCATCAATGTTGAGTAAATGACATGTTGAGGGAGGAATTGTGGGGAGCAATAATGTTGCTCTTAAGTCCATGAATTAGGTTATTCAAATAATTGTGATCGAATGTCATAAAATATTTAGTTTGCTTTAATCAGTTTTCTAAAAAAACATAAAGTGTGACGAGGTGTGGACGTCGAGCTTCCAGTTAGGCGAGGTCTAGAAGTAAAAAAAGCATTTTATTATTTTTAATTTTTAATCAATCTAAATATCATTTAATAATTAAAACAATACCTAACAAACATATGAAATTATAAAATATTATATTGAGAAAAAGGTCAAAAAATTAAAAAAAATTAAAAAAAGCAAAATAAAAATAAAAATAACCGCTTTTTAGAATGCATTAATTGAACACCAATTAATTTTTGATGAAATGATTGAAATTCGATCATACAAAGAGGAAAGGGATGGAAATGAAAAAAAATTAAATAGCTTTGTATTTTAATTAGATGAATCTATGATAAACCGTTAATAAATTTTATCATGTATTTATTTCATCTAACTTCATTCCGTTTAGTAAACGAATAAAAAGAAATACTAGTTTATCTTCGAATCTACGAAATGTAAACCCATATTGGTTTTATCTATGCCCAAGCGGCTTACCAAGGCAAACATCCCATCCACGCCCTTGATTGACATGTGGGATGGTTCATGGACTAAGGGTGGCTTGGTACAATCTATTTACTTTTGAGTTTTCGAGAGTGTAACACAAGAAAAGTTTGACTTGAATAGGTGGCGAGTCAAAAGCTTAGTTCATCCCGTTAAAATTTGGGGTTACATCTTAAAAAATTAATTTTATTAAGAGGAGTAATCCAAACTCTTATAAATTGATCTATGTTTTCATCTTTATTCAATATGAGATTTTTATTTCTTGGCATGCCCCACTCAAGATGGTGGCTTGTTTTTGAGTAGACCAGTTTTAAATTTGTGTGCTCAAATTTTTTTTTTTTTAGTTTTAATCTGATTGAATTGCTTGTTGGAGTTTAATAAGCTCTGATACCATATTAAGATTTGAAATTTCATCTTAAAAAGGTTAAAATGTCAACTTTATTAAAATGAGTAGCACAAACCCTTATAAATTGGTCTATATTTTCATCTTTATTCGATGTAGGATTCTATCCCTTAATATGTTCCTACCAGATGGTGGATTCGATGTATGATTTTATCCCTTAACATGATAGATTAAGGGATAAAATAAAACATCGAATAAAGATGCAAACATAAATCAATTTATAAGGAATAAAATAACACATCCATTGTTGACTATAAATCCCATATTTAGGGATCTCATTTATTGTTGAACGCGTATATATACATATGTGCTACAATGTAAAACATTAAGCAAAAATATGACTTTCTCCTATATTATCTTTTGCAATCTTTTCTTTCTATACTTTGGAAGACGAGTATCAGAAGATCGTCAACTAATGCATTGTCATCTTAAGAAGAAATAGTCGAACTCTTGTCTCGACCATATTAATTTTTGCTTTATTCCTTTCATTTAGTTAGTCAAAACTCTGTCCAATTTTTCATTTAATAAAAATGTTATTTATTGAACATATAATTTTGCACGATAAATTAGTTATATTACATTATTTTTCTAAACATAATCTACTCCTAAATTATATGTGAAAAAGGAATCACTTTGAAATTCTAGAATCGAATCTAAAGAGAAAATCTTTTGATACTTACCACCATTATCATACATATAATTTTTACGTTTTTATCGAATATATAATATCGCACTATAAATTCGTTATATTATATTATTTTTTGAACATAATCTACTCCTAAATTATAGGTGGACAAGAAATCACTTTGAAATTCTAGAACCGAATCTACTTACCACCATTATCATACATATAATTTTTATAGTGGTGGATTAATGCACGGCACGAATAGATAACAAATTTAAATCAAAGTTGTTGAATATGATTGATGCCTTCTTTCAAGATCTAAAACTCTATGATTCCAAATTTTTCTTTAAATAAAAAATTGGTGAATTAGAGTAGAAGATGTCAATTCATTATCATGCCCCACATGTAAGATTTAAGGTGATGTTGAGATGATTTAGGTTTGATTTGGCCTTTTGCAATTAGCAGCCTGTTTGACCCCTATTTTTATTGAAGAATGTATTTTGAAATAGTATATTGATAGAGAATATGTGGTTGAGAAATAAGAAAAAGTTTTGAATTTGCGCGTAATATTATTTTATTAAAGAATGTGTGGTTGAAAATAAGAGAGAGAAAAAAATGTATTTTGAAAACAATGAAGATCAAACAAGAGCTAGATCTTTGTGTGTACATTTTCCTACCTGTTGGATACTTTGGACTTTGGAGTACGGGTGTGTAACAAGATTCCATTTCATTCTTGCACGAAAGTCTAGTTGGTAAGTTGTGAATCATAGACAAGAAATCAAGTTGCATCTTGCATGTATACCAACCATTTTCAATGTAATAACATTCAAATTTATGATTGTGACACTATATTATTATACAATCATAGTAATGCTCTTGCAAGTGGAGTGTATATAGTTAATACATAATTTATAAACACTTAAAAGCATGTCCAACATCCTCGTTGACGATGTTTGGCAAAGCTCGCTTTTATTGAGAAGTGTCACTCTTTTTTTGATTAGACAGTGTGTGGTGGGTAAACAATGATCGATCCGGTATGAATTCAGGCACAATTCACCAGCTAAGAAACGTTGCTTTTGCCAACCTTTTTGTGCAACAATCCATTAGTAATAGTCTCGGAAGTACATGATAAATACCACCAAAGTCACATACTACAAAGGAAATTAAATAGTACTCCAGATATAAAGTATGGAAAGGTGTTTATAACTTCCCCTTAGGACCTAAAGAGCCTAAAGGAGCAAATAGTATATTCTTCGGAACGTTGTTCTTGTCAAGACTGTATGTCTTTTTTCAACCCACTCAACATGCTATCAATTATAAAGAAGGGCGGGAGTTCTTTGGACAACAAGTAAATAATAGAATAAATTCATTATTAACTCAGTATATAAGTAATTAATTAAGAGTTGAGGTGAGGTGAGGTGAGAGGAGGCATGGTGTGTGTGTGTGGTATGCAAAGGAGAAAGGCTCATTGCGCGTTGCATCCGCGGATTATATGTCTCTTTCTGGATATTGATTCTTATTTCTATACCTCACTCCCCACACCAGTGATACTTACCTTCTCTCTCTCTCTCTCTCTCTGTACTTCTTCACAGGCACAGTAGCACAATCTGAGAGATACTAAATCTGCCTTCTATTCTACTTCACAAATTCAAAAGAATTTGAATTCAGAAACTCTCAACCTGGCACAGTTTATCTTCATTGGGTGACTTTCTTCTACACTTCTGCTCAAAATATTGTTTATTTATCTGCCTACAGTCTTTTCAGATTTTAAGGATCTATATTCCTATGTTTTTCCTTAAGTTACCCTAAGTTTAAATTTTATGTTCAAGAAAGTAAATTTCTTGTGTTTTCAAACCCATTCAGGTTTCCTTTTCTCCCCAAGCACGTTTTTCTCAAATTTTCTTCGTATGGGTCTTTCTTATCAATATTCATACTTGACCTCGGCTAAAAGTTTAAATTTTACTGCACAATACATTTATTATTCAACTTCAAAACTTTTACGTGTAGCTGTGGAAGTGAAATTAGCGTTCTTGAAAAAAGATTCTCGAAAATAATTTTATTGTAATGAATTGATCGATAAAATACTACAAAATCTAATCACCTAATTCCAGTGGCTTAAAAAGATAAGTAATTAAAAGCTAAAAGAAAAAGCAATCAAAAATCATAAAAGTCTTCATCTAAACAAGAAGTAAAATCATAAGAAATAATTCCACGTGTCCAAATTGTCATAGGATTGTCCTGTTCTATTACATTAATTCAATTCTTCAAGGTTAGAGAGGCACGTTTACTTTTCTTGTGAATTTTATTTGACAACTTTATGGGATATGCAGGATCATATATATGGTGAAGCTTCTGGGCCGATCCTCTTCCAGTAAAATCGTTTGGCTTCTTGAAATGGGATACGGCTGAAACAAGAAAACACCACCTCCAAGTTTCACTTCTCGATTCTACTTATTCTCATTCATCGGATTCTACTCTGTCATTGCTTTGGCGACTGCCTATTGATTATGGCTAAGATTTCCATTTTCTAAAATTGTTCTCTCTATAATCTTCAAAGAGCCCTGTTTTCTTGGATAGAATTTGAAGTTATTCAGAAGTGACATCGATATTGAGAATGACCTCTCTTAATTGTTTTTGTTCTTCATGGAGGAAAAAGAAAGATAAGGTAAGAATGATCTGATCAATTCATATTTATGTGCGTTTTCTTTGAATCATTTCAACCCTTTCCTAGTTATTTCTTCTATTTATTTTCACGTTTTGATCTCGATTGCATCTGTGCTTGTAGAAGGAAAAGGAAGTCAAAACCTTGCAAGTGAAGCTCGAGCATGTTACGAAAACTTCACAAGATTTCGAGTTGAAATCAACTTCTTTTAGGGCTCAAGTTCCTCTCCGTATTCCGAGGAGTTCTAGGTGCGCGGTGAAGGTGATGAATCACGAGAGTCCGGTTGGAGGTGAAGATGAAGAGATACACTACGAAGGGGGTGACGAGCATGATGAGAATTTGTCGATGAAGAGGAACAACTCGGATTTTGATCTGCAAGCTCGTGTTGAAAACCCAAATGAAGAAAAATATCGTACTTCTGAAGGGATGAATATAGATATTGAGTACCAAAAGGTGGTAGATGAAGATTCTAAGGCTGGCATTGAGATGATTAAAACTGGGCATATTAGTGATCCCGGCACTGGGAAGGCGGAGTTTCGTGCTTCTCCAATGCTTAAGCGCTCGTGCTCTGACATGTTGATAAGGAATGTGAATTACGCGGTTGATGAACAAATGCCTCCTTTGAAATCCAAGTCTTTCGAGGAAATACAAAGATTAGCAGAAAAGTTCCAGGACGAAGTTCTAGAATATCCCCCCACTCCAGTTTCTGCTATGACACAACGTAGCGCAGACAAAGTAATGTTGAAGAAGCACTCTTCAAGCCAAATACTTCCCTCCAGAAGTCGAAAATTGTGGTGGAAACTTTTCCTCTGGAGCCACAGGAACCTGCATAGAGACGGGACTACAAAACCACGGCCAGATGCAATCAAGCCCACCCTCAACCAACAAGGTGGCTACTGTTCAGACACCATCGAACCAAGAAAAGCGGAGAAGTTTACCAAGGAATGCAAGGGTAAAGACATCCTTAACACAGACAACCAAAACTGGGATGGATTTTATGGAGTTTCCGGCATGTGGCCTCAAAACCAGTGGGTTGCTTTTCCTACAGAATCTTCTCCGTTTGAAAGAATCAATGAGTGGGTGAAAGAAATTTCAGTGCAGCCTCCGTTCATGGTTGACAGTGATGATCACACTGAAGATAGCATTTTCGTCCAACCCTCTCCTGAGAATAATAGATCATCAGCAAATTGGAGTCCCGAGGAGATTATGTATGCCAACAGCATTGTCCAGTCTCTGAATTCTTCATCGACTGTGGCACACATTACAGGCATTGGACTGAAAGTTATACCATCCATTTCGCATTTTTCTAGCCTTCGATCAGTCAATTTGTCTTCCAATTCTATAGGTGTGTGTCACTCAGTTATTGCCAGTTCAATTTCTAGCGCAACGTCAATGTTTGGATGTAAATTAATTTTTTGATAATTCAATATTTCCCCCCTCAATTTGCAGGTCATATAACTCCAGGATCTCTGCCAAAGGGTCTCCACATTCTTAAACTGTCCAAGAACAACATAAGCACAATCGAAGGTCTGAGAGAATTAACTCGACTCCGGGTGCTTGACCTCAGTTACAACCGAATTTTTCGAATTGGTCAAGGTAAATGACTTTTGCAAGCCTTTCCATAGAATTACAGAAAACACGTTCAAAGAAAATATCATTTTTAATATTTTCAGTGTTGCTAATAGAGCTTTCCGGGTTAAAACATATCAGGGTTGTCGAATTGTATGCTCATAAAAGAGCTCTATCTTGCTGGAAACAAAATAAGTAATGTTGAGGGGCTGCATAGGCTTTTGAAGCTAACCGTCTTGGACTTGAGCTTCAACAAAATAACCACAACAAAAGCATTTGGTCAGCTTGTGGCAAACTGCAATGCTTTAGTTGCTCTAAATCTATTAGGCAATCCTGTTCACAACAATATCGGTGATGATCAATTGCGCAAGGCTATATGCAGTCTTCTCCCAAAACTGGTTTTCCTCAATAAGCAGCCTATAAATTCAAACAAGCTACGAAAGGTAGGTACAGAAGCCATTGCTAAAGCTGCACTTGGGAATAGCATCCGGAGCACCCGAGGAAAAGCAGTGAAGAGGGTCAGTCAAGGGGGTTCGTTGTCTTCCTCTCTGCACGGGAGCAGTGCGACTCCTGCTCGCAAGAGCAGGCAAGGAGCAAAAAGCCATTCTAACCATCACTCTTCTTTGATGGAAAAGTCAGTTGTGTATTCTTCCCGTTAGAACTTACTGTTCTTGGACTTGAAAATCACTGTCTTCTTGTAGGAGGAACAGGCTTCTTGCCTACTGAATTCTAAACTTTTAATTGTAAACCAGCAGTTCTGGATTAAGCATATTCCAATCACAGTTTCCATTGATGGTCCATTCAAAAAGGATTGTCTTCTAATTCCCACTCCATTTGATGTCACTAGTTACCATGATGTCACGACCATAAGCACTCAGTTCATCATGATGTCATTTGGAAGTTTTAACAAATTGATTAGTTCTAACAAAATAATGCTATAAATACCTCTCTACAAGTCACATTCAAAGTCCGACCTTGATGCCATTATCGATAAGGAACATTGCATTAAACCCGAAATAATATTCAAAATGTATCTTATGGTAACCACCTTGTCAAATTGTCATTTTCACTTTTCAGATTGCATAATATCAACTTTGGTGAATCTTAGCCCCCCAACATTGAAATAGCCATTGGAAGGTAGCTAGATAGAGGCGTTGCACTAAGGAAAATGATAACTACGGAAATGACATCATTTGAAGAAAAAAGAAATATCATATGCTTCAAGTTTACAGCAGGTAAAACAGATCTTAAAAATGTCTACCTCCTCTAGAAATAACCTACAACACTACAATAGAGTGAATCAAAGAGTAGAGTAAGACACATGAAGCCTGTTACAATAATTTCCAGCAATCCTATTCCTTCAACACATTTATAACAACACATTCTCACTCAATTAATAGCGAAGCATGATATTAACTCCATGATCCTTAACAATACCTTGTATTGTTTGTATATATTTAACATTTGTCTAGTCTTCGATCACTCTCCCGTGCCCTCTACAAAATCTGCTTCCAAATTCACTCTCCGAGATTAGAATACAACGACACTTAAACTTCAAAGAACCCTCATTTCTTACTGATATAACTTATCCGATTCCAGTTCTTGCATCTCTGCATACTTATGAAGCTTCTCATTGAATTCAATCTGTGGATCTTTGTTGATCAGCACTCCATCTTCACCATAAGCATCCTTCAAAAATACACACCAATTCATCTCTGTACCAGCCAAGTAAAAAGTCCAAGGCTGCTTCAAAAGCATCTGATAAGCATGTTTTGTGAGACACAACTCGTCCTTGAATTCAACAATGTTATGTATGTAAGCTCTCTTCTCCAACGTCAAGCTCAAGAACTCGTGGATCACTCCCACCCTATACTTTTCCGCTTCTAACGTCCACAAATCAAACTTTCTCCCATCCGAATAAGGCGATACCAAAGGCAACGTGTTCAACATATTCAACTTCCTCTCACCCTCCACGTCCAACTCCAATTCCTTACCGTACTTCATAGGAAATTTAAAAGCTTTTTTCACCTTATCCTCATCAACCAAAAATTCCTTCTCCAATGCACTCATCGCCAATGTCGGATCCCAGTTTACTAGCTCGAGCACTCTCTTCCCATCCTCCTCAACTACTACTCGAAAATAATTCGGGTACTTCGCTACCCTGTCTCTAAAATCCTCCGGGATCCCAAACAAGAGCCTGTTATGGTAAATTTTACTCAAAGGTATCCGCTTATTCACTGACATCATCAATAATTTCCTCACAACATCAACTCTTTCTCGCTCCAACTCATTCATGATCCCTTGCTCCTCGAGCAGCAACTCATCCATGAAATCAGTAAAACCGAACCACGTTTTATTATCCGTATGCCGGTAGGTTTGGAAAATTAACGGGTGGCGCTGTATCGACCGGATAACTTTCCGGCCGCGGGGAAAACCGAGCTGCTGGTGGAGTTTGCCGGCTTCGTCAAGGAGTATCACTTGTTGCGGCTGTTTAGAGAGGAATTCCTTAGTTCTGGTGAGGAATCTGAAGTGGGCATCTCTGAGAAGGATGTTTTCGAAGTGAGGTACAATATTTGGTTGGGTTTGGACCAGGTTCGTGCGAGGACTATCCTTTTTCTTGCGTTTTTTCTTGAATTTCTTGGGGGTTTTGGTGATCAGAAAGGATGTGGAGAAGTTGGAGAAAGGGGAAAAAATGTGGGGTTTGCTCGAGTTCAGTATGGTGGTGGCTGTTTTGTGCATGAGGCGCAGAAGCGCCATTGCCGGTGGCGAGCAGTGGGGTTAATCTGGTAGAATCCGGGAAATGTGGGGGAGGTTTAGGGATTAAAAAGTGTAAGTTGCACTATTAGTCCTCTACAATTTAGTAAAGTAGCAGGCATATCCTCGATATTTTTTTTTATCAGGATTCACGTGTTTACCCCAACTTTTAAGAAATTAACAAACTTAACCCCTGTACCATCCAAAATAGCTGTGAAGTCATCAGCTGACTTGCTCACGACTTTTAAAGTAGAATAACTTGTAAGGGAAGCAAGGTTCTTTAAAGTATAAATTTAGTTATCGAACCCCCTTGTCTTAAATATTTAACGCGTATATTCAAATTAGAGTAGAGCTTTCCCTATCTATTGATATTTTTGCAAATAGGTCCTCAATTTACTTTTTGCTGCAAAGTCCTTAAGCTTTCGAAATTATTTTTAAAAACTTGAGTGCCTATTGGATATTGAATTTACTTTGACAAGTAACAC
>CAIGRO010115867.1:0-11840 GCA_903798355.1 Fraxinus baroniana | reverse complement strand
AAAATATAAAAATGGAAAATGCGTTTACTTTACTGAGAATTGTTATTGGAATTGGGATTCCGATTCAAATAAATCTTAAATCTCCCTTTTACTTTCATCTTAAATCTAGTTGACTATCTCATTGACAAACCAATTCTTGCTCCATTGACCATAAAATTTAGTTTGTTGTCGTTGGACTACGAGCTTGAAGTTGGGTGGTTTATCTATCCTACTTTTTTTCTTAGGTTGCTAAAAAAATTTCTATGTATTAAAGTTTCTAGTTTGGACACGTTTATCTCTTTTATTTTTTTACTAGTTTTTACCCATGCAAATGCACGAGTTGTATTGTTTTGAAGGTAATATTAGTGGTTTATGTTAGCGTTTTAGGATTGTTTTAAATAGTTATATAAAATAGAAAGAAGATAATTTCTGTTTGTTATTTTTTCCCCAATCAAATTTGATTCAGAACAAAATTTCACAAATATAAGAATAGATACCATATATACTAACAAACGTACAAAAGGGATAAGCTATGAATTCTGCATTAAGGTAGACATAATAATGGTGGAAATGGAAATTTGTTTATTTGAATGGAAGCAAAGCATAATTCAATGCAAAATACACCTTTCGAGTTCCAGAAATGAAACCGTTAGATTACAAAAGGACAAGGCAAGAATTTTGCATCACAAGGCTTGTAGTGGCTGAAGTTAAATCGAAAAATGTAAAATTAAATTACAATGCTTCCAGTTGATAATGCATCGACACTAGGTTATTTTGACATAACGAAATGCTTAAAAGCAATAGGATGTTTGACACCAGGTTATTTTAGATGAGGTTGTTTGACAAATAGCAAATATTGCTAAAGTAAGTGCTCATCTACAACATATACCAGGAATCCTGATTAAAGAATCAGACTATAGGTACAATAAGTAAGATGAAAGATTGAAGATGGGTTGAAAACATAGAATTTCAATATTATCCTCAAACATACTGTAGAAATTGGTAGACAACATCAAGCAGAGGGATCTAAAAATAGACACATATTACTAATAAGATGACCGTGACTTTCAACACGATAAAATTTGTTGCAATCAACACANCAATAAGTAAGATGAAAGATTGAAGATGGGTTGAAAACATAGAATTTCAATATTATCCTCAAACATACTGTAGAAATTGGTAGACAACATCAAGCAGAGGGATCTAAAAATAGACACATATTACTAATAAGATGACCGTGACTTTCAACACGATAAAATTTGTTGCAATCAACACAAGTGGTCAATTTTCTTATTTGTCAGAGTACATGATAGATAGGATGCTCAATTGTTCAAAATTCAAGAATTTAGCCAACAATGGCATACAGAAATATTCAAAATTTAGCACATACAACCTATGTGCTTCCATTAGTGTGCAACAATGTATCAATAAATATAAATATGATTAGCATATTATAACATAAAATCTAAGCCATCTCGTGTGCATATTATTACATAGAATCTACAGAATGAAATCATATACAATTGGCTTTTCCTAAAACTTCTTATAAAATTGGATGATTTTTTTCTTGTACTGGCCAGAACAAACAGAAGAAAAAGCAAACATGTTTGTCCAAATGGGAACCCTGGCTTTTTCATTAATCCAGCCGCAGACTTTCTCCAACAGTGCACAATCTTGGTCAACTGCAGCACCCATTCCTTTGTTAACCAATGCAGGCCGATGCAATAAATAAAAATTATAATAATCTAACTATGTTTTTTTTTTTTTGGCAAAGAGCTGGAGGATTGCTTGAATTAATTTTTAGCTCAAACATTTACAACATAAGTAAAATGTATGAAAGCCTAATAGCTTTTCTTTTTGTTTATACAATCTGAGCGTATATGTTGAGCTCAGAGAGACAAGGAAGGCTGAAGCACTTGCCCAGAGAAAATAAGGTTAAAGAATAGTTTCTTTCCTTCATTAATGGGAATGGCAAAGATTTGTTACAGAGAGGTAAGAGAATAATTTAGACTACATTATTTGGATTTTCGAGTTTTATCTCAAACGGGGCTGATGAAAACAAGGGCCATGTGACCATATTAATTAATAACCTATTCTATTATTAGAAGAATATAATTATTCACATGTTCTATTTCGAGGAGTCGTGCAAATGTTGAAGAAAAAATTTCATTAAATATTTTGAGGAGTCATGCAAATGTAAGACTCCGCATCAGTTTTTTTTTTTTATTTACATTCATCAGTTTTTTTTCTTTTTTTTTTTTCCGTGCTAACAATAATTTACGACAAAATCATTTCTATCTTATATTCCAATTGCTATATACAAGTATTTCCATTAGAATGATATGTTGATACAATCTTAAAGCTAAAAAATGATATGTTGCCTACATAATGAATAAAACTTTGTCAAATTTTATTGCTAAAATTTTACTCACTAACTCTAGAATAAAACTTTGTCAACTTTTATTGCTAAAGTTTTACTGGTAATCAGAATACCACCTTATTGAACAAACTTCAAATTTAATAGAAAACCATTAGTTTGGAGATAATATATATATTTTTTATAATTAATTAATTAATTAATTTATTGTTATTATGTAAATGATTTGAGCTTATAAGCTACTTTTTTCTCCTCATCAAGTAAAATAAGCAAACTTATAAACCCTCAATAGTGTAAAAAAAAATTCATCAAAATACAATTTTACATAAAAAAATAATCTGCCAGTAGAACTGGATAACATGTAAATGTGCCTTTAGATACATTATTTGATCCAAGAAAAAAGAAAATAAAATAAAAAGAAGTCTTAAGATTCTGAGTTCATCTTACATATTTGGAACTATTCACATCCATGTTATGTCTATTAACATTGTAATCATTCCCTCGGCCTATCAGACTGTCGAATCTTGCAAGCTAAACCACCTAATGCATGTTCATTATACTACTTTGAGGATTGGTCCAGTACAGATGCAATGGGACTGGTGCTAGACCATGCACCATTTTCTAGTGGAGGCGTCGTACCGCATTTCCCTTCCATTTCCAGGGGCTCTAGCACGTGAACTTCACTATCAGTAAGTTCCAATGCAAACTGATTAAGCTTGGAGGGATGAGCAGCAATGACAATTGGATAAACCCTCGAGCTACAAAGAATAAATAAGATACCATTAGATTGGAAAGGGAGAACATAAAGGAAGTGATAGGAATGCAATATTGGATAGTACTTATGGTACAATAAAAAGGTCTCAACTTTTTTTTTCTTCATTAAGTCTATCCACTACCGTCTAGTCAAGCATCCCTAACATGTTAAAAGTACTTACAATAGCTAACAATAACTAAGGTCAATGTCAAATATACCTCGTACTAGAAGGAAAATAGACAGTGGCATTGATCTGACACCTTAGTTTCAGTCCCATAGCAGTGAAGATGCTCACGCTCCCATTTTCAAAGCTTGCATAGATTGACTAGTTGTTGCATGAATACGCAGCATCTGCAATTGCAGCACTTGATTCTAGAAGAATCCACCGCCACAACCAAAATAGCTCAAAGTGACATTTTTAAGCACAATATACTTTTTTAATCTATAAGAATTGAAAATGGTTACCAAAATATAGACTATCTTCACCCTGCAAAGAGAACTACAACCATCAAGACTACATTAATAATTTACATCGTTTAAATTGTAATATCAATTTCACTTATATTGAAAATGAAGAGCGCTCTAAGGGGAAAAAAATAAAAACATCCAATCCAACTGGCATGTTACATTCTCACAGGGATCATTACCTTTTATTACATTTGTGAAATGACAAATAGCAAAAAAAAAAAAAAGGACCCCTTTTATTAGTCTACATGATTTACCAGGCTCCAAAGAAATGTCCTAATCTTCTTCATCCATCACTTGTTTTTTCATCCTAGTGTTGGACCTAGTGTTGCTAATTACCTTTCTTGATGAAATTAATTGGGAACCAAACCCGCATGGATCAAATCTAATCACAAAATTAGTCTAATTGTTTACAGAAAAAGGCTTTTCCTTTGGATTGGGAAAAGAAAGTGAGAAATAGAAAAAACCACGCATTTACTTTATGCGTAAAATCTCGAAAGAAAACAAAGGGTATAGAATGCATCATGTTCAGTGTAGACAACATTGTAAATTTCTCATTTTAAAGAAAAATCAGTAACAGAACAGAAATTCAACATTTGGCATTTGTGACCAAAAGAAAAATTGGAGAATTCAAAATTTTGGTCAATGAATTCAACTGTTCCTCTTATTATCATGAAATCCCATGCCATAAATGTTGGCTCAGGGGACAAAAAAAAAATAAATCGGCGCGCGGTTGTGTATGGCACCGTGTCCGAACACAGCGTGGACACGGACACGTGGTGTCAAAAAACAATGTAGATACGGTGCCCGTGTCCGCGCTGCACGAAAATATCATTCAGTTTGTAGCGAACTCCACACTGCACAGCAGCACTGTCAATCCTTCGGATTCGCACAATATTTATTCCGGAACAACACCAAACCATTTCAAATAGAAATATTCAATAATTCCTCGATGATTTTCCGTTCCACAAAGCTATTCCAACTAAAAAAACAACAAATATCAAACACGAGAAATTATATCATCAAAACAATATGAAATCTTATCGGGTGGATATCGTTTTGCCACACAAAAGAGATCATCCAAGAAAGCTGTGATCTTGGGGCGTCCTCAAGATATGTTTTCAGATACCGCTATGCAATTACAACCCGTTTTTGCTCAATCGATATCAAGACTCAAAGATCTAATACACATGAAATTAAGAAACATAAGTAGATGTCATTAAAAAATGGTGGACTTGAAAGGGTATTTTCAACCATGTTTGTTGGTATATGTTTTAATACAATAATCAGCAATTCTTCAAAGAAAATGTGAGGTTAGGGCCAAGAAAATTACACAGAGAACACGAATAGAAAGAGAGAGAAATAAAAATAAATTTTTACGGCAGAAGATAGGTGGTAGAAGATATTTATATAATTTCAATTGCAATAGTCAACAAAGATGGCTACATACTGTAGCAAAACCAAATTGAAAAGAGGTCAAGTGTGAAAACTCGTGTGATAAAAATGAATAATGAATCTAGGATTCACTCTTTTAAGAGAGGAGTGATATAAAATATTGAAACTTTAAGAAATCTTTTGGAAAATAACTATATATGGAAAATTTTGATCAAGAATTGCACATTATTGCAAGTTTTGTTGCAAGTGTAACTTAATTACGGGTTTCTACTAAGGGTGTGTTTGATTGTGAATATGGAATTTGCATGAAAATGAAATAAATTTTAGACAGTTCAATTTTCTAGAACTCATTTGTATGAAAATTGTTAATTAAATGTGTTTGATTGATTTGGTTTTCAACTTAGAAAATATTATATTTGTTTATTTTTTATTGGTGGGTAGATGATAGAGAAAAAGAGAGAGTGAATTGCTTGAAAAATAAAAATCACATCTCTCTAAATAAAACATTTTCCTTGAAAAGAAAAATATGGTCACGTAACCAAAAGTAGAAAAATATTTTTCGTAGAAAAAATTGTCAATCAAATAGCACAAAGTAGAAAATTAAATGGAAAAAATATATTATCTATGAAAAATATTCACAATCAAAAGCAACCTAAAAAATAACTTGAAGGCTGGAACAAGGAGTTCATAAAATTCTCAAAGATACATGAATATCTGGTAATATATAATAAACACACTAACTAGATATCCAGGCTTACTTTATTTTGACACCATAACACACATAACACACACGATCTTTGCTGTAGGCACTGCCATCTGGAATCATGGATGTTTGACCATGTGGCTTTCTAGCTTCTGCTGTCGAGAATAAAACACAAACACAAACTACACATTATTCATACTAGTTTCCAATTGCAATCTCGTGCATGAATGTTTGGCACCGCGGCTCTTTAACGGTTATTCTCCACAACATGTCGAGAAGTTCTAAAAAGCCGCTTTTAAGGATGATCGCCAAACATACATATATTAAGTATTAACATATTTTTTAGCCAAGGATGATTTGCCAGGCGCAACCAAAACCATTTGGTTGCAAGGTGGGGTGGGGTGCCAGAAACAGGACTTCACCCCACCACACCCTCCCCATCTTCAAACGTTATGGTTGCTGCAGTTATCTGCTGCAGCAATCCAAGCACCAGCCATGAAAGTCCCACGTCCAGGATTTGCCACATGATCAGAAAAGGGATGAAAGAGAGGGTGGAGACGAAAGGATTGGATACCAATCCCGGTGCCGGAGAATATCCGGCTAGTCTCCTCTGAAGAACCTGGACTGTTTAATCTGCGGCCATTTGAGCTAGAATTTTCTCCTCCAGATTGCAGTATTTCAGAAATCTGGGATCCAGTGGGCTGCTCATCAAATACTACTTTTTCTTGTTCAGTCATTATGGTTACAGTCTCGTCCTTCCTTCCATTGCAGTTTCTGGTGTTAAGGAAGCGGCCGCCACATCCCCTTGGGCGGCGCATGGCGTGGAGATGCCGGGACAGGTGCAGATATGGCTGAAAAATACAAAAAAGATTTGAGAAAATTTATGTCTCTGTTTGTTTTGGATTAACATCTCAAATTAAAGTCAATAATTAAATTCAACAGCATATTTAATGGGATCCACAACTTTTCAATCATATATTTTATTAACATTTATCAAAATTTACTAAAAATCTAATTTTAATCTCTACCAAACAAGACACCATATATTTTGTTTAGGTCCGCTGCGCAACAAAAATGTCCAACCTAAGGTTTATCAAATGTCTATCTTGTCACGTGACATTTTAACGAAAACTTGAAAACTGTTTTGCAATTATAACTAGAAGGTTAAGTGTCTGTTCTCTTTACTATTTTCAAGCAGTTTTTTGTTTTCGATTTTTCAAAACAGTGAAAACGCGTTCTCTTTCCAATTTTCGAAAACGTGTTTTTGAAAACAAGTTAAAAATTTGCAAAGAAAACTCAAAACGACAAATTTATCGTTTTGAGTATTTTCAGTTATAATCAAACCAAAATTTTCAAACGCGTTTTAGGTGTTTTCAAAATATAAAAAAGAACACATTTTCAATAATCTCAAAATGAACACTCAAAACACAAAATGCAAAATGAATTTCAAATTCAAAACAAAAAACTGAAACATGAAGAGAACAGTTCCTAAGTTTCTTCTTCTTAAAGTCAAATTCATTTTCTATGTTTGGCTCCTTAACCACACGTTCTCCCATAAAATAATATTACACATAAATCAAATTTTTTTTCTTTATTTTTAACCACACATTCTCCATAAAAATTACTATTCAAAAATAAAACTTTTCCAAAATTACATTTTAATGAAGCCCAAAGAATAGCTAAATTTAAACTTTTAAATGAGGTGTGAAGAAATTTGACCTTGCGGAGTTTTAGCACTTTATTCTGCAGCTCTGCTTTAGCACGCAGCTCTCTGCGCCTTAAAATTCTATGGTACTGCTTGGCATTTACAAATATTGGTCCTCCACTATCCGTGCTAAGATTCATTGGTAACATTATACGTCCCTAAAAATCATTGACAAACAAATTAGTTACATGAATTCTTTTTCGTCACTTTATAGTTCACACAATGTGATCCATCAACATTTTTTCCATGTAGAGCCGAAGATAAAATTTACATTTTAGGCTCACTTTTTCTAAACGTGGTCTATTAAAATCATATTAGGCTTATGAAAGAAGTTTCTTTGTGCCTACGAAAATACATCTATCGTTCGTTGATGTTGCAGATAAAAAAAAGACGAACCGCAACTTGAGTACTATAGGTCGAGTATACTCCATAGCCCTTCTCTGCATGGGGAAACTTTGCACAAACCTAAGCCAATACAAAGACAATGAAAACACATATATAGCCTCTGGTTATATTCAAATGGGACTTGCTATATATACCCTGAGCGTTTACACGCCCGGTTACCTAGCTCCATTGCCCCCTTGCAATAGGGGGGGGGGCAGAATTATTATATTGGCGGTGGGCCCCTCACTTATGTGATGGGTGGGTAACCGGGCGTGTAAACGTTTGGGTACCTTTAGCATTTTCCTATTAAAAATACACACATACACACGTGTGTTTGAAAATCAAGTTTTCCCAGAAAATTTACCAGTGGTTGACCACATCCAAGCTCTAATTGGGATGCATATTCAATAGCAGTCTGGAGTTGAGTTTTTGCCACATTTGCACCAGTTTCGAGATCATCTGTATGATAGATATTTGTACAGTTAATGGGTGTTTAATTGCATTAGTTACCTATCTACAAACTTCCAGCTCTCAGCTTAATTAAATTACATACACAACAACATAAAATGTGGCCCCCATCCCATATAGTCTAGGTTGCTTGAAAATAATGTTACAAAATAATAGGGAATGAATACCAGTTTAACAAATATCGAATGAACACATATCGGATGGACACATACCGACTATTAACTGACTTACCGTATAAACAGAAATACCGGATGGACACATACTAGCTGTGCAACTAACTTACTGTATGAACGTATATCGGCGTGCAGATATCGTATAAACAAATATCGGTTGGACGGCTAACTAAACGAATGTTAGCTAAAATATTACAGATTAAATAATTTTATTAATCACAATAAAAAAAAGAACAAATAATATAAAATTGCAAGAAATAAAAATTATATGAACTTTGAAACTGAGACCTGTGTGAGCACAGTTTCTTTAAAATAGATTTGTCCCCTCACCGTAGGTGCTTGAGGTTTAGTTTGAGCATCTGTTTATCAGGATACAACAAAAAATCAGTAGAGTCTGAACACTGCAGATGTTATTCCGACGAACTGACTTAGTATCTGAACAGTATCACCACCAAGATTTTGATAGAAAATGAAAATTACAGATACAGACAAGAGATAAAATTTTGTTATATGCAGAAAAGAGATTTTTTTATTGTTTTTGTAAGGGATGAAGATTACTAAATAAACACACTGTAATGGAGAATTAACAGCCAAGGAGTTATGTCATTGACCACCCTTAATCCGGCTGTTAATCTCTCATTAACATAGACATAATCACATGAGTTTCAGGAGATATAAGAATCTGAAAGGTTTTTTTTTCTTATTTGGAAAAATAATAAAATAAAGACAAAACGTAGACCTTCTTAAGGGCCAATTTTTGGTCCATTTGTGTACACAAGTTACGTCTGTACACAAGTTCAATATCTGAAACCTTTTTCGGTTCGTGATTTGTATCCTTGAGCGCATGTGGATTACACCCTTCTAAAGTGTAATCATATTTAAAGTGGTCACTGCCTTTATCCATTTTTCTATGCAAGATAACTTTAACTAGTTTCCCTTCAAAACAAAACATTTTCCAATTCATCACTTTGAACTCCAATTTTTCATTCATCCGAGCATCATTTTTAATAAGTAAATATATTATTTCGATGTTCTCCTGATGTTCTCACGGAGGAGAATACAAATCAATTATGATCTTCCAAAATAAACAAACGGGTCTCACTCAAAATTTATGTCAAAGTCAGTCATTCAACTTAATTATTTTTTCCAACAAATAGAAACGAGAAACAAAATGCTTGGAAATACTATTTCTGAAAGAAGTAGGAAACCACGATGAAAATGTTGTACAAAAAATTATCGTTCATTCTTATAAAGTAAATTTCAAATTTAAATGCTAATTAATATTATTTCAAACTCTAATAACTCTAAAATTTTATTGAAGTATAAGAATTAAAGCATAAAATTATGTAAATCTGTAGTTAAAGCCTGTAATTAGACTTGTGCAAACCAATGGTTGGCATGGACAGTAATAATTTGAAATGTAGACATTAATTCTCTATGAAAGTATCCAATGGCAGCCATCCAGGAGTCGAGAAATGGTGTGGACAAATAATTAGAATGAAAAATCTCATTTGATGCAGAATGACAATTTAAGAAACCAGAATTGCATAAAATTAAAGTTTTGAGGCCACATTCTTCATAAATCAATATATAACAGAACATAGCATGCAATCAGATTGTATAAGCACAATTTTAATTCTTGTATATACGAAATACGTGAAATTTTTTTGAATAGGGAAATATGCAGAAATTAAGAGTATGATTGGTTTCTTGTTTTCAATTTTCAATTTTACAAAATATTAAAAAAGTGTTTGATTTGATATTTCTAAAAATGTATTTTCAAAAATAAGATTAAATTAATAATATATATATATATATTAAAAAAATTAAAAGATTAAATTTTTTTTTTTAAATTTATAAATTAAAAAAATTTGTAAAAAAAATCTGGAAAATAAAATAAAATAAATTGATAAATTCTAAAAAATAAAAAATAAAAATTTTGAAAAAAATAAATCTTAAAATTATAAACTAAAATTATAAAAAATTCTAGAAAAAAAAAATGTTTAAACTCTTAATGATAATTTACATAAAGATTCCTAAAAATATTTATATTAATACTAATAAAAATATCTTAATTCACGTCTTTAAATTTTATTTTTATTTCCTATATATTAAACTCAATTTATATTTGTTTTATTTTACTTTTATGTTGAGATAAAATATTTTAAAATTCATCAACTTTAAAATGTATTTATTCCTTGATAATATATTAACTTAGAATTGTTCTATTTTTACTGAATATAAATTTCATGGAATAATTTCAAACTAAACGTATTTTTCTATTTTTGTGTTTTGAGAAAGAGTTGTGCTACTTGTACATTATGGCATCCATAATGTACAAGTAGTATTATTATCCTTTGAGAAATAATTTTTCGAAACGGCAAATCAAACGCATTTTGACAATTTTAAAAAAGACCCTCAAAACAGAAAATTAAAAATGATTTCAAAACTCAAAATTAAAATTTGAAACACAAACCAAGCTAATCTTTATATTTGGGAATTAATGCATATACTAAAACACAAGTTTGGTACACAATTTTCCTTTCACCATGTACTTGACCAAATCTAGCCAATTAAATTTTTAGAGCATGTTTAAACCCCATTTTTACTTTAAGAATACGTTTTGAAATAGTAGATTGATAGAGAATGTATATTTAAAAAAATAAAGAAAATTTTTCGTGTAATATTACTTTATTGAAAAACGTGTGGTTGAAAAAAAAAAGATATATTTCATAATAATGGGGATCAAACAAGGGAACAATACATAAATCATGTTTTTAAGTATCACCATTTCAAAATTAAGGATATAGATTTTAAATTTCAAAAATCGGGTTTTCATTAAAATTTATTTATGATTTAATTAATTAATTATATATTTTATTAATAAATATATAAATGTCACAGATCTATTCAAGTTGGTCACAATTCAAAAATTTTATAGGTCACAGTTCGTTCATCGGTCACAATTCAAAAATTTAAAAGTCACAATTTGTTCATCGGTCACAAATTACAAAATTAATATGCCACAACTTATTTTACGGTTACAAAGCATCAAATTAATTGATCATAAATTATTTTGAGGTCACAAATTAAGAATTTTATACATCACAATATCAAAAAATGATAGATCACGGTTTATCGATAGGTCACATATTTCCAAATATCTTGGTCACAAATTATCGAAATTTAAGGTCATAGATTAATAATGAGTCACAATGAACCAAAATGTCAGTCACGTATGCCAAACACCCCCCGGTCCCGATCCACTACCAATATTTGGTCACTAATACAATCTCACCCCGCCCTCGCCACAACACCACCCAAACCACCGTCCGCAACACCACCACAACCACAACACAACCACTGCCACAATAACAACCACAACCATCGTCGACTGCACTACAACACCAAAAAAAAACCACCACCGCCATTCACCC